>RJWM01020097.1:26058-37969 GCA_004363535.1 Dasyprocta punctata
AAAAAAAAAAAAAAAAAAAAAAAAAAAAAAAAAAAAAAAAAAAAAAAAAAAAAAAAAAAAAAAAAAAAAAAAAAAAAAAAAAAAAAAAAAAAAAAAAAAGAAAGGACAAGAAGCAAAATTTACCAGATTTCAAATATGCCTTTCTGGTGCCACTGCTCAGACAGCAATCTGAAAGAAGGGCTTGCTAACTAATAAAGAGGTGCAGGCCAGGGGTAGAGAAAGAAAGGCCACACCAGTGAGCAAGTCCAATCTGGGAACCAGCACCATGCATGTGCTGCTGCTGGACTGGAACAGCCAGACCCCAGCCTCTCCCTAGTACAGAGGAAATTCTTTCAGCAAGCCCTGCATCGTCCCCTCCAAGTACAGAAATAATGTGATCTCAGAATGCCTTGAGAAAGAAAGCAACAAGCTCTGGTGCCCGACCACAGAGAACATGGATAAAGATGGAAAGTGGAGCTTCTGGGCAGACACAAGAATTTCCTCACTGGGTCCTGGTTTTCCCTGCCACTTACCATGCAACTATAAAAGCAAGAATTATTTTAACTGCACCAGCAAAGGTTCAAAAAATAACCTCACATGGTGTGCGACTTCTTACAGCTATGACTAGGATCGTACCTGGGTGTACTGCTGATGCTAAGGGAGAAGAAAAGCACCTTCAGAGGAAGACTGCCATGTTGAGGCTGGAACCTTGTCTATCTTTTTCATTGCACCTTTTAAACTTACAAAATCACTCTTAGAAATATCATACCAGTTAGTTATACAGTCCTTACTGAAGAACAGAGGAAATATGTGGCATAATAAAAAATAAAGGAGTCTTAAATCAGTAACAGCAACAACAACAACAAAAAGAGTCATCTATAAAGCCCAAACGACAAATTCTATTAATGGGTAGGAGTCGGGTGTGGAGAAATGACACTGGAACAATGCCAGATCAAGCATTCTCCCACAAACCCCTAAATGCAAAGCTTCCTCCTACTTACCTTCAAATGCTATTGAATTCAGTGCAAAAGGGCTCTTTTCCTCTGAGCCCAAAATGCCACTGAATTTGCAGCCTGAAAAGATTTCCTTTTTGAAACTGAATTTTGATATGGGATCACTGGTGGTGAAGAAAATAACCCAAATTAGTACCTGTGGAGGCTATTTCCTGCCAGGCCCCAGAATTCACTAAAATCCTGGGTCAAATTGAAACCTGGCAAGCATGAGTATTGTTTTGATTCAATAGTAAAAGAGGCAGAGAAAAGCCTTACAGAGGTGGGGTTACTGCCTCCTGCCTGGCCACAGTTGATGACTGAAGCTTGTCAGTGAGAGAAATGCAAGGTCAAACTGGGATATAACTGTAAGAAAGCTGAGAAAGTTGAACTAGGTGGAGTAAACAGCAAAGCCTAGGGCAGAGTCTCAACCAGGAATTTAAGGTTGCTACCTATCAGTGGAAAGAGCACTGGTGACCCACTAATATTCTGAGAACACCAGAGAGACCCTCCCCTGCACAGTACCCTTTGCACGTTGTTTTGTTTTTATGTGTTTTTATTCTTTTTCTTGTTTGATTTTTTGAGTGGTAGGTCTTCGTATATATGTGTGTATGGTAAAATTTTTTACAGTTGCTTATAAATATTTCATGTAGTTAAGCTATATAAGGCTTACCTCTAAGGTGGTTTTCAAGTGTTGTGCAATCTCACTTGACTGTTAGTTCAACAGTTGCAAACAATCTCCCTATTCTCCTCTCACTTTCCATTGACAGTCATATCCTTTTCTTTTCTTTTCTTCATTTTTTTCTCTCTCATACCTTTTCCTATCTCTTGGATTCTTCCCCTAACATTTTTTCTTTCTTTAATCTTCTCTCTACCTATTCTTCTCTTTTACACACAAGATATTAAGATTAATCTAAACACAATACCTTAATATCTCATATTGGTTTCCCTTTCAGAAAGAGTTTCTAAAGGATCATTTCATAGGGTTTCTAAAATTCATGTTTCTGTTAAGTCATTAATTGCATCCAATCTCCTTGTATCTCTTTTCCCCATCCACTTAAAGTCCTTCTCACCATTCTCTGCCATCGCTTCCCCTCTCATACCCTCAAAAGTATCCCCAGACACTACCTTTCATTTGTTGTATATAAAAAATATCATAAAAACTTAATGCTTCTTCTGTTTCTATTTTGGAATGTATATGAGAGGTATATGTTTGTGAACAACTGTATATGAGTAATAAATATTGTTTCCATTTCTACAGTGTTTTACACTGACTAATGAGTTTCTCCTTCACCAAAGGTCATTGTTTAGGCTTTCTAATACAGAGTTCCCACTACTTTATAAATTCGATAGCACCTCCATAAAGTTTGCCCTACTTTCTACTTGTAAATCAGTCCCTTTACTTCTTTCCCTTTGCCTCCACACATTTCCTCTATAAACTCTTTCTCACTTCTTCATGTATATAAAAACAATATCAAAGCCTATCTTCTCTCTTTCATCTACTTTTATTTCTTTTTTAATTCCTATTTTCCTCAATTTCTCTTCTTCTAGTTATTTTTAATTTCTTTTTCTTCTATCTTTTCCTATCTCCCAGAGCTTTCTATACAATTTCTACTCCTTTGTATTCCTGAGTTATTAAGAGTAGAACACTCACTTGAAAGTTCTAAATGATATAACAATATATTATTGGTTCTCTTATTTTTTAAAATTTTATTTTAATGATAGTAAAATTCAACAAAACAAAACAACAAAGTCAATCAAAACAAAGCAGTAAAATTGGTACAGAACTTCAAAGCAGGATACTAGGAAAACAATAGGTACTATAGTATATCTTGTTGTCTTCACAATAGTTGTCCATTCCATCAGGTATAGCAAAATCAAACCAAAAAACAAAACAGAATAAAACCAATCAAAACAGAATATTGACTAAAGCAAAACAATTAATTAGAATAAAGCAAAACAGAACAGTATCAGATTTCAAAGATAAGATAGAAGGAAATCCCTCATATTTGCTATATTACATTCTGTCATCCTCCCAAGAGATGCTCAGACTGCTGGACCCAGGCCTGCAAAATCAACCAAACAATGCAAGCATTTAATTACTCTGTGTACCTTAGTTGCTATCAACTTAGCCAGTCCTCCGAACTAGCAGGTTGCTATGGGGTGTGTGTGTGTGGGGAGGAGTGTTGATTCTCAGCCCACATGATGGTAGACTCATGGGAGGTGCTGAAATTTCTCTTCCTGGAATCTGTTGTGCTGCTTACCAGGAAGGCTGACTAGTTGTCTTCTGGTTGGATCTTCCCAGACCCAGCATGGTGGGTTCTTGGGAGGTGCTTATCTTTCTCTTCCTGGTATCCATGCTGCTCGTGCCACTTACAAGGAAGGCTGGCTAGTTGTCTTCTGGTTGGATCCTCCTAGACTCCTTGACTCCCTTATTTATTAGGCCCTTGCAATTCAGTGCTAGGGTTCCTTACTATAGTGGCAAAACTTTCCAGAACAACCAATTTAAAACATTCAACACATGCACACACACAAAAAAACCCTCACAGGACTCATGACTAAATAGGGCAATCAGATGCCTCCAAAACTTCATAACTTTCCAAGAGGTGAACTCATAGACTCAGAAATGGAAGCGATTTCAGGAAAAAAAAACCTTTAAAAACCAAAAGATTAGAATGTATGAAGAGCTCAAAGTACAAATAGACAAATGAGTAAGATGTTCAATGAGCTCTCAGATGTAAATGAACAAATAATGAATTTAATTAAAAATGTTCATTGAATTTAAAAAGACACATCTGATTGGATTAAAGAATACAATGCAGTATATGAAAGACCACTTTAGGAATAAATTAGAGGCTATGAAGTAGAATCAAACAGAAATTGTAGATGTGAAAACCATAATTAAAAGCTATGCCAGTGGACTTAAACAAACAGAACTGAGTATAGTATTTCAGGGCTAGAAGACAAGAATGACTCACTAAGTGGTATCACTTACTCAATGATACTCTAAAAATTAGAAAACATAAAAGATTTATTCATGAGCTCATAGATGACTTTAAAGAAGCAACCTAAGAAAAATGGATGTCAAAGAAGTACTGAAGAAGGGTACTAAAGGTGCAAAAAATTCACTAAAATTTTTACAAAAATTATTTCAAATCTAGAAAATGAAATTAATGTCCAGGTAAGTGAGGCATTTAGAACTCCAAATACAAACTATCAGAAAGGAACCTCTCCATGACACATAGTAGTCAAAATCCCAGAAATCAAGAACAAGATAGAATAATAAAAGCCATAAGAGAAAAACGTAAGTAACTTATAAAGGGAAATCTATCAGAATAATAGATTTCTCTACACACACCTTAATAGTCAGAGCATAGAAAAAATTTTTTCAAACCCTAGAAGGGAACAACTGCCAATCCATATTAGCATATGCTGCAAAATTAACCTTCAAAATTAATGAAGACATAAAAACTTTTCATGGCAAAGAGAATGTAAAGAGATTCAAGGTCACCAAACCAGCCTGTAGAAAGTTCTGAAGGAAATTCTAAACAGAGACAATGAAGCCAACATCATCATAGAACCACAAGCAAAGAATACATCTAACTGGAAGTGTGGTTAAATAAAAGGTAAGTAGAAATCAGCATTGAAAACATATTGCAATGATAGGAATCGATAATGCCTGTTAATAATGTTGCTCAATGTAAATGGTCTTACCTCCTCAGTCAAAAGACAAAACTGGCAGCTTGGATAAATAACAAAGCCCAACTATATGTTACCTATAAGAGAAACATCTCATCCACAAAGAAAGAAACATTATGAAAGTGAAAGGAACATTATGAAAGTGAAAGGATGGAAAAAAATACCTCATGCAAATGGAACCTGAAAGGAAGCAGAAATATCCATCCTAATTTTGACGAAGTAGACTTCAAACCAAAGTTGATCATAAGAAACAAACAACGTCATCACATATTAATAAAGGGAATAATTCAACAGGAAGACATGCAATTGTAAATATATAATCACTGACCCTTAGTGTGACAAATCTCACAAAACAAAAACTTCTTGATCTGAAAACACAAGAAGAAACCAATAAAATTGTAGGAAGGAACTTTAATAACATCCTAACAAATAGATCAATAAAGCAAAACCTCAGCAAAGAACTATAAGAGTTGAAAATATAGTACTGGTACATCCAAAAACAGCAGAATGCACATTCTTCTGAGCAGCCCATAGAACTCTTTCCAACATAGAACATATTTTAGACCAAATGCATTTTAAAATAAATACAAGATAATTGAAATAATCTCTTGCATTCTATAACATCTTAGAGGGATGAAACTAGAATTCAATAGCAAAAAACACCACAGAAACCATGCAAGCACATAGAAATTAAATAATGCATTTCTGAATAATCAACCAGTCACAGAAGAAATCAGAAAAGAAATTTATAACTCCCTAGAATTAAGTAACAATAGCAGTACAACATATCAAAAATTGGGCCACAATGAAAGCAGTTCTGAGAGGGAAACTTATAGGTGTGAGTGCCTACATTAGAAAAATAAAGCAATACCACATAAATTAATGATACATCCTAAGTTTCTAGAAGCTCAAACCCAAAACTTGTATAAGAAAATTATAAAAATTAGAAAGAAGATCAATGACGTTGTCTTAAAAATACAATACAAACACTAGTGAATCAAAGAGTTGGTTCTTTGAAGGATAAATAATATAAAAAAACTTTGCCAAATTACCAAAATGAGTTGGGTGTGGTGGTGTACTCCTGTAGTCCAAGCACCAAGGAGATTGCAGCAGGAGGATTGCCTTGAGTTCAGGGTATCCCTGAGTTATACAGTGAGTTCAAGACCACCCTGAGCTACACAGAGAGATCCTGTGTCAACAAAAAAATTACCAAAAGGAAAGAAAAGATCAGTACAATGAGAAGCGAAAAATGTGAACTCACAACAGATAGCATTGAAATCCAGAGGATTATAAGAAACTCTTCTGAAAATTTATATTCCAATAAATTGGAAATCTAGAAGAAATAAATTCCTAGATACATATAATCTACCAAAATTGAACCAAGAACATATAAAAACTCAAAATAGACCACTAAAAGTCAAAGAAAGTCAGGCAGTAACTCTACCAACTATGAAAAGCCCAAGACCTAATAGATTAACTTCAGAATTTTACCAGAATGTCAGAGAAGAACTAAATCTAATATTCTCAAACCCTTCCATGAAGTTGAAAAAAAGTAGAATGCTGGTGAAGTTAGACCTTGAAGCCAGCATTAATCTGATACCAAAACTGGAAAAAAGTTTAACACAAGAAAGCTACAGGCCAGTATCTTTGATGAACATAGATGCAAAAATACTCAAAAAGATACTTGCAAACTGAATGCAACAAATCATTAAAATGATTATACATCATGACCAAGTTGGCTTCATCTCAGAGATGCAAGGATAGTACAACATACAAATATCAATAAATGTAATAAACTATATAAATAAAAAGGATAAAAATCACATGATCATCTTCTAGGAAGATGGTAGAATATTGAGCAGCAGAGAAGCAGCCTCTCTGATATTTGGAATCCATACACTGGACTATAGTATCATGAGGAAGAGAAAGAGGAGGGACTTGGGTCCCCAGAACCCAGCAAGGGTTTGAAGCAAGAATTGGAGCCTGCGAGGAGTGCAAAGAAGGGGACCACAATGCAGAAGGAGGGGGCAAGCAGCACTTTCTCACTGCACCAGATCTTGTAGTATAGGATGGGCAACTCAAACTTGCAAATTCATGGTAATCACTGTCAACCCCAGAAGCCTCCATGGAGAAATGCACTAGAGGAACATAACAATGAACCTTGTGGGCTGTAGTGATGAGTTATTTGGGTTCAGATGCCCCACCAGAAGAAAGCATTTGGTCATTAGCCATTTTAGAAAAGGAACAACTGCAGTCAGAACTCAGGGCATTTATGGCTTGGCTCCACCTAGTGGTTCCAAGTGTCAGGATGAGGTGTAACTAAATTCAAGCAAAAGGTGGTCAAAGAGCTGAGTTCAAACTGGCATGAGGCACTTGGAGTATTGCAGGCTTAGAAACTCGGGTCCCAGACTCAAAGCCAGAAGGCAGAAGCAGGCTGAACTTCAGTGAATTGAAAGACCCGGGTTTGCTGGGATTATCCACCATTGTCATAATTCTACTGTTACCGTTTTGAGATCAATCAACATAGATCTGGGCCTGTCTGTCCCGTCAACCAGTGACAACAGAGACATGCTCTGAAGTAGATATTTTTTCTGCTTTTTACCTTTTTTGACTTTTTAATTAACTTATTTAATGTTTTTTAATCTTTTATCTTTTTCTTGATTGCTCTTTTTATTTTTGTGGCACTGGGGATGGAACTCACAACCTCACACCTGCCAGGCAGGCACTTAAGCCACTGAGCCAAACTCCTGGAGCAAGTTTTTTGAGGCAGGGTCACACTATGTAGCTCAGGGTGGCCTTGTGCCCACGTTGTAACCCAAGCCGGCCTCGAATTCACAATGTTCCTCCTATCTCAGCCTCCTGAGTGTTGGGATTAAAGGCATGCGCCACCATGCCCGGCTTGCTCTTGTTTTTATATGAGTGAGAATATTGTTTCTGTGTGTGTGTGTGTGTGTGTGTGTGGTTGTTTTGTCCCATTCTTTTTTCTGTTTCTTCCTTCCTCTTACCTCTGGCTTTTTCACCAGTTCCCAAAGCTTGTGTAAACTTCCTTTGTCCTCCAGCCTTCTTTCTTTCTTTTTTTATTTTAAACAGAAAAAAGCAAGAGATTACAGTAAAACAGAATTTCAAAAAAGGACAATAGGAAAGTAACAATAATTGATATAATACATAATGTTATATTCACAGTAGTTGTTTAGAGTATACAATATAGACATGAAACATTGTCCAGAAAATTATTGGCACAAAACTCTTCAGCCTTATTTCTAATCCATTTCTCTTCATCTATTTCTCTATTTTCCACCAAATCCCTTTTAAATTTTCTTCCCTGAAGGTAAAATTGTCATTCAATGAGATATTTAATGTACACAATTTTCTGGTTTGTTTTAGATTTGGTTATGTAACTATAAGTAATTTTCCTATGGCTAAAGGTGGCAAATTAATAATTACCAGTTTGTCATTCTCTAGCGTGTGTTCAATGCTATTAATACTGATTGTACTACTTTATCCAAGAAAGCATTATTGTTTTAATCAGTTGTTCTTCCTTGCATATCAAGACCAAGATATCCTGAGGGTCATAAACAATACTATAGGACGGTACCAAAGAATCAGGTGCCAGGTCAAATAGGCAGCAATTTCTCATCCCCAATAAATTGAAGAGGTAGGATCTTGCAGCAGACTCAAAACCCAAAACCTAGCTACACCTGAAAGACACCTCTGAGAAGTAGACATTTTCCCAAGGGTTCTTGATTCTAGCAATGAAGATACCTACCATAAACAATTTTCAAGCACCAATGTTGGAATTAAAATAAAAAATAAAAATAAAAACTGAGAATACACAAAGGCAAGATGCAACCCCAAATTTCTAGCTCACCAAAGACAAACTGAGGGGACAATGAGGTGGAACAATTTGAATGAGACCCACCTGGACTCTCTGAAGTAGGTGCAGTCAAACTAATAAAACGAATGCATTTCTAGAAAAAAGTCAAATCAGAATAATTTCTCAGATAACTTCAGAAATGATGACCATAAAGAGGGCATGACTAGTGAATCTAAAGGAGATATAGATTTTTTTTTTAAAGGAAGAGCTTAGGAAAATGATGCAAACCACAAACACCCAACATAGAAAAGAAATGGAATGATGAAACAGATTCAAGCAGACATCCAAGAGATTAAAAATTCTATTGAAGATATATGCAGCAGAATGAACCAATGTGACAACAGAATATCGAATCTAGAAGACAAGTTAGCAGTTAGTCATTATGAAAAGAAAGATTTCTTGAAAATAGTGAGGGACTATGAAAAATCAATCCAAAAGCTGCTAGATCATGCAAATAAAAATAACAAGATTCAATGAAGTTAATGAAAAAAGCAGGACACAGTGCAAAAGACATAAAAACTCTGTTCACTGAAGTAAGGGTACAAAACTTCACAAGCATGAAAAAAGAACTTGAAATACATATAAGTGAGGTAAATAGGACTCTGATTAGCCATGATCAAAATAATCTACCCAAGGCCTATAATAGGATTCCAGAAATTCAATGCAAGAAAAGAATAAAAAAAGCTGTTAGGGAAAAGAAACAAATCATTTATAAAGGAAAGTCCATCAGAATTACAGCAGACTTCACAACACAAACACTCAGTTTGAAGTGAAATATTTCAGCCCTAAAAGAAAATGGCCTCCAACCCAGATTTATGTGTGATGCTTTGAATTCTTCTGGGAAAATACCCAAAAGAATGATGACTGAGTGGAAGGTTACATCTAATCCTATTTTTGGAGGAAACTTCACATTGATTTCCACAATAGCTGCACCAGTTCACACTCCCATCAGCAGTGGAGAAGGGTTCCTTTTTCACAGCCCCACCAGCATATGTTATTGGTTGATTTCTTGAGGATAGCCATACTTTCTAGAGTGAGATGGAATCTCACTGTTGTTTTAATTTGCATTACTTGAATGACCAATGATGTTGAATGTTTTTCATATTTTTATTTGCCATTTATATTTCTTCATCTGAGATGTGCTTACTCATCTCATATGCCCGTTTTTGGATTGGGTCTTTGAATTTGGGTGGGTTGTTTTCTTCCATTTTTATATGTTCTAGACAGAAGTCCTTTGTGTGTGGGACAGTTGACTAAAATGTTTTCCCATGTTTTGGGTTTTGTTTTCACTATGTTGGTAATTTCTTTTGATTTACAAAAAAATTTTAATAAGAAGAGATCCTAGTCATTGATTCTTTGAAGTATTTCCCATGGAGTTTGATTTTGGTTCATGAAATCTCTGAGTACCCCTGTCTTAAGATTTCTACCTATTTTCTCTTCCAGTAGATTTAGCATTTCTCTTTTAGTATTTAGATCTTTGATCTATTCTGACTAGTTTAGTGCATGGTGATAGACACGGGTCTAGTTTTAGTCTTCAGCATGTGGAGAGCTAGTTTTTCCAGCACCATTTATTAAACAGGCTATCTTTTCTTCCAGTGAATATGTTTGGACCCTACTATACGTGTGGTCTTGTGGCCCTGCCAAGTCTCATGTAATCATGGATGGGGCTGAGTTTGGCATTTGTTAATGGTTTGTTGTCTAGTACTGGGATTGGTGATGCGAGTGCTGCACCCACCAAGAGTCGGAGCCAACATTTACAGTGTAAGAATGAGAGGAAGGTGTGTCCTGCCTCTCTGTTGCCAGTTTGCCTTGCTTTTGCAGGGGCCATGAATGGCTGCCCTGCCACACACCACACTGCCTTGGAGCCAACTAAGTATGGACTGAAACCTCCAAGAACTGTAAGAAACAAACCTCTCCTTCCCTAACTCTGGGTGTCAGGTATTCTGTCTCAGCAACAAGAAAAAAGTAACTGAGACAGAATTTGGTACCAGTGGAGTGGGGTTGTTGCTGTGACTGAACTTGACCATGTGGTTCAAGAGCCTTTGGAAATGGTTTTTGGGAAGAATTTGGAAAGGTTTGGAGATGTCGCCTGAATGCATAGAGCTGGAACAGCTTAGGCTGTTCTGTATGGGACAGTCTGTTCAGAGCTCAGAAGATCAGAAGGCTGATAGCCTGCCGGTAAAGACCAGGCTTGGGAGGTTTGTGCTCGGAAGAAGGACTGCACTGGGTGTTGGACTCCACACATTGTGTGTTATGGCTTGGCAGAAAGTTTGTCTGCATTCTGCTCGTGTCCAGAGAATTTGACTGAGACTGAGATTAAGGGCAGCAGACTGATTAATCTGGCAAAGGAAATTTCAAGGCAATCAAATGTTGAGATGGTGGTGTGGCTATTTTGGGGGGCTTTTAGTCAGATTTATGTTTTGAATCAAGAGCAAAGAGCCCAGCAGGATGATTTAAAATGCTGTGAGTTTGGCCAGAAAGCTGTGGACTGTAAAGATAGAGCTGAGACCTCGATTGCTAAGAAGGAACAGAGAAATAAAAAAGTTGGCCTGGGGGCATCCTGGGAAGCAGCAGGCTTCCCTTTTGCAGCCTCAAGCCAGCAAAAGTGAAAGAGTTTGCTCAGAGGAAAAAGCTGCAGAGTGCCATGTTCCAGAGTGACCAAAGAGGCCACAGGAGATTCAAAAATGGTGGCAGCCACACCAGATTCCAGAATGGCAGCTGCATAGGAAGCTTTTCCTCACAATCAGGTTCAGAGAGCTCAGCGATCCAGGCACTAAACCCCTACAGCCAAGAGAGAGGAAAGCCTGGCTACTGCTCCAGCTGCCAGCAGACATTGGCAGCATTCATATGGTTCTGGTTTTAAGTGCAAGGAAAATGCACAAATTCTAAGACTAAGGCAGCTTCCACTCAACCTTCAGAGGGCAACATGTAAAGATGTAAGGGCAAAGCCAAGGGTGCAACAGAAAACCCAGAAATTTGGAAAAGGCAGGAATGTGGATCATCCAAGGAAAGCTACAAAAGCTGAGCAGAGTGGGTTTAAGAGAGAAGCTAGGGAAGTTAAAACCCCTGGAAATGCTGTGGGGGTGGAGTCACTCAAGCCTTTTGGAGCTTACAACCAGATTGCTTCAGATACTGAGTGTAGAACTTCAGGACTTAATGTTTGCCCTGCTGGATTTTGGACTTGCTTTGATTCCAATGCTTTGTATTCCCCTGTTTGCAACTTTTGGAATGGTAATGTTTATTTTGTGCCTTTGCATTTTGGAAGATTTTAACTTGTTTTCATTTGTATAGGGGTTTACAAATAAGAGTTTGCCATAGATCTTGGAGGAGATTTGGGACTTGGACTTTTCAGCAATGCTGAAGCTGTTAG
>RJWM01020098.1:0-37754 GCA_004363535.1 Dasyprocta punctata
GTTAATCTCATTTTTAAACCCTTACAGAAACTCCAGAATGTTTGACCAACTATCTAGGTGTCCCACACTCAAGTCAGGTTGACACAAAAGTTGACACAAGTATAAACCACAATTTCCCCTTCTCTGGTCATCAGATCCTAGGTTTCTTCATTTATTTATTATTATAATTTTTCTTCTTCTTTTTTTTTTTTTTTTTTTTGGTGGCACTGGGGATTGAACTCACAACCTCACATCTGCTAGACAGGCACTTAAGCCACTGAGCCAAACTCCCAGCCCAAGTTTTTTTGAGACAGGGTCGCACTATGTAGCTCAGGCTGGCCTTGCGCTTGTGTTGTAGCCCAAGCAGGCCTCGAACTCACAATGCTCCTCCTACCTCAGCCTCCCGAGTGCTGGGATTAAAGGTGTGCGCCACCACGCCCGGCAGTTTCTTCAGGTTTTGACTGTCATGAGTACCCTGGTTGTGAGTGTTCTTTCTGTGGGTCTCCTGGTGCTGGGACGCACTAGTTTTTTCTAAGGTTTGGACTTAGAGCTGCTGGCAGTTAGTATACACAACATGCTGGGGAACTAGTGGAAGATGGTCAGTCTACAGCGCTAGCAAGTGGGCTTGCTGACTCCCTAATAGCACTGCAGGCCCTGGCACAGCCTCCTTGAAGACCTGCTGGGTCTGCAGAGAGGCTCTCTTGCTCCCCATGGCTGCCTGCATTGTTCTGTGGTGGAGAGGGAAAGAAAGCTGCCTGATTCTCGTTGCTTGTGATTGTTTGGTGGATGGTCACCCAGATAGGGAGCCTGCACTTGGTGGTTGCTTCTGGCCCCCACCAGAAGTACACACTGTCCTGTTCTCCTGTGGAAGCGAATTAGGCAGGGCTTAGACAGGAGCATGGAGAGTCAATCTCTCCTCACGGAAACAGTGGGAGGTGAGCAGGCACCCTTCCCTACTGTCCGGAAGTGGATGGGATGTGATCAATCATATCCAGTTAACAGGTGGGTGTGTTAGACATCGTGCCTGCTGTCTTGCTCATGGACAGCTCTGTGAGCGGGTGATAAAGGTGCTGGCTCCTGGACTGAGTTGGCTTCTCATTACTCATTGTATCATTGGTGGACCAGGTGGAGGCTAACTGGAAGTGGAGTGGGTGGAGGATCTGGAGAGATGGAGAGGTAGGTTTTGGAACCTGGCCTAGACCATTTAATCTTTTCAAAATCTATGAGGTTGGAAATGCTGGTCTTGGTGACAACTGAAGAAACTGAGGCTAAGAGGTAAATCGACTTGTAACTCCATAGCTAGTAGCTCTGTGCTAGAGTTCATACAAAGCTACGAACAGAGGCTGTGCTTCCTCTGACACTTGTGTCTGCACCTGAGCCCTTCCTGCCTAGCGGAGAAGCTGCCATTTCTCTCATGGGCTTTCTCTTTTCTTCATTTAGTGTATGGTATGCTAGAGATGCTAAAACCCTGTTCAGATTGCCTGGGGAATGAGCAGTGAGGCCTGGCAAAGATGGGACCCGGAGGCAGGCCCAGGCTGAGGTGGGAGTGGCAGCTTAGGAGGGAGTGATCCATGCCTGGCACCTGTGCAGCGCTCGCCCGGGCTGAGTGGAGAACAGGCATGTTGCCCCGAGAGGTTGCCCACAAGCTTTACAACTGTCCAGTGTGCAAATTTCAGAGTATATTTGGAGTTTCCAGTGAGATCATTTTAAAAATGAATGGAAAAAGCATTTGTACCTTTTCTCATGTGAAATTGAAGAGTAAAGCTTTGGCAGAGGGGTGTGGAGCAATGACTACTGTACAGATTCTTGGTTGCATAATTTAGAGCGCGAGGGAAGTTCCGAGCTGCGTTTTGCAAGACGCTCATGGATTCCTGGGTAAGTAGAAATAATGAAGTTGCTCAGGAGAGTGTGTCTCGCTGAGGAAGAAACATATGTCGTTTGGAAACTTGTTCTGGAGAACAAATATCAACTTATTTGGGGTGCCTTCTGTCTTTTGTTGTTGTTAAAGATTGTTTTAAAAGCATTGCTACTGGCTTTCTCCCATTATCTGTTAGTGGTTTGTCACGGGACATTTGGACCGGCGTGTTTCACATCCATCCTTGTTTGGGCCGGCTGCTCCCGGACATGTCTGCTGTCGTACGGGACAGCCCTCAGCCGCTCTGTCTCGGGCCTGCCACCCTCCTGAACCCAGCTACAGAGGTCGTCTGAAATCCAGTTCAGGATGAATTTGCTCCCCACATGCTGCTCATCATGTGAGAATCCAGGGGTATGTTCTGAGTTTTAGAATTGTGTCCTGCTCCACGTGTAGGAAGATGCTGTTCTAAAGAAGCACATAGAAAGCTATGTGAATGCATGACTGAACTCTTCACCACCACAAGACAGCCCGTGGGCTCGGCAGTTCCAGCTGGCTAGGAATGTGCTGCCCCCCAGCCTGTCCCTCATGCAGAGCTGTGGTTTCAGGTTTCTTAAGACATAGATCTGAGAGCTCATCTTTTCTCCTGGATATATCAAAACTACTTTGTTGGACACCACTCGGTGTCGTGGCGCTTCCTTCTTTCATTATTGTGAGCTTATCATTAATCTGCAGACCCTCAGGACAGTTGTGTGAATGAAGAGGAACACTTGGGGTGAGCTGGAGCGGGGTGGGTGTGGGGAAGCAGGAGGGCGGACCCCTGCCCGGGCACCCTCGGGTTTGGAGATCAGTTCTCACTCCACTGCCGCAGTCAGACTGGACTGCAGTGTTATCACCTGTGTGAGTTTCGGCTTACAGAGGGCCCAACTTCATTTCCAGGCTGGCTCGCTCGCTCTTCGAGGTTTTTAATAGATTGTTTTCTTTCTCTGTGCTTCCCCTTCCCTAGCTGCATTTTAAAACAAAGACCAAATAGTCACTGACTGCTGTTTGTGAATGGCATAATGAATATTATTGATTTAAATGTTTATATTGCTGGGCGTGGTGGTGCATGGCTTTAATCCCAGCACTTGGGAAGCTGAGGCAGGAGGATCATTGTGAGTTCGGGACCAGTGTGGGCTACAAAGTGAGTTTAAGGTCAGCCTGAACTGCATAGTGAGACCCTGTCTCAAAAAATAGGGCTGGGGGTTTAGGGCCTAAGTGCCTGCCTCATAGGCATGAGGTTGTGAGTTTGATCCCTGGTACCAAAAAAATAAATAAACAAACGTTTATATTATATCTGTAGTAAGCTTTTATTTTAAAAAATGTTTACACAGAGGTTGCAGAAACAATATAGAAGTTTCCCATAGTCACCCAGTTTCCCCCATTGTTAACATTTTGCATAACCATAGTGTATTTGTCAAAATTAATAAACTAGCGTAATTCCAACATTAATAGCACTGGCTTGACCCTGATTTAATCAGTCCTTTCCCTGGTGGCCTGTTCCTGGCACAGGATCCCATCCTGCTATCCATGTCACACATATTTGTCATGTTCCTTAGTCCTTTCTCATCTGTGACAGTTTCACAGGCTTTCCCTGTTTTTCACGGCCCTGGTAGTTTTGAAGCATGCAGGCTGGGGATTGTATGGACCGTCTCACAGCTGGAGTTGCCAGGTGTTACCCTGGTACTAGGCTGGGCTAACAGTTTGGTGGGAGAAACCTTGGCGGGGTGGAGGAGAGATAACACATGATGGCAGGATGTGTGGTATCACTGTGCCTCGCCACTACTGACCTTGCAGGGTTTTATTGCCCTTCCTGGATTGTTCACATGTTTTAAGTGGCTGTGGTTCCCCACAAGATGTGGGTGCCGTCAGCACTTGTTTTGGGCCTCTTCTCAGGATCTGCTGGGTGCTAGTGTTGAGGAGCCCTGCCAGACCATATAGAGATGCACTGGGCCATCATTCCGTGGGCATTTCTTACAACACGGGAAAGAAGATTGGCCTTGGTCAGTAATTGTTGAAATGGGGGGCATTATTCTAGTCTCTACTGTTTACGATGGATGTTTTCCACTAGTAAAGAAAAAAATTGTTTTCCATCTACAGCAACCATCAGTCCTAAACGATTGACAGTGTAGCTGTGGTGTTGATTGTTGCCAAAGCCACTCAGGATGCTACTTGTCTTAAATGTATCGGGCTCTTCACTGCCTTGTTTCTTGGCTTCACCACTTTATGGTCCTGCAGCTTCTCACCACTGCCTCAAGCTACTTCATCGTTCTGCTCCGTCTCCTGTGCAGTGCCCGGGAGGGTCTGCAGTGGGACTGCTTCCCATCAGCCACCTGGTCCACATCCTCACGTGGCTGTGTCTCATATCCGTGCAGAAATACCATTGAGAAGATGATGGCAAAAGATTGTTAAATACAGTGGACTCCAATTTTAAGTGGTAAAAGTAGAGAAAGACAGGAAGTTTGTAAAATGAGAAACATCTCAAGTTTGTTTTCTGAGTATATGCCTATTTTAGAGGGTGAAGGGAAGCTCTTAGAAATTACTGATCATGTACATGTGTGTGTGTATGTATGTATGTATGTATGTATGTATTGAGACAGGCTCTCACTATGTAGTTCAGGCTGGCCTTGAACTGACTCTGTAGCCCAGACTGACCTTGTGGCATGCTGGGATTACAGGAATCCACCACCACGCCCAGCTCTGACCATGTCTATTAAATCTCGTGTGTGACATCAGTGCACAGAGGCTTCCTATATATACTTCCTACATTCTGGGGTGAAGTAGAATCTCGAAAATCTTGACTAAGAGTTCAGATGTTTCCCATTTCTTGGCTTTTGTGGATCCTTAGTCTTTTCTCATTTTCCCTGCTTTTTCCTTATTTTTGTTTTTTGTTTTTGTGTTTTTGAGACAGGGTTTTGCTATACAGTTCAGGCTGGCCTTGAACTCACACTGGAGCCCAGGCTGGCCTCGAACACGCAGTGATCCTCCTGCCTCAGCCTCTCGAGTGTTGGCATTACGGGCGTGCACCACCATGCCCAGCTGCTCTTTTTTTTTAGTACTGGTCCAAAAGTGAGAAGGAGAAAGAAGGTATGATAGGTTTCGGAATGCGTTGGGTCATGATTTCAACTATTTGTAATATTTATACCCCTCCTGGTTTTAGAAAGAATTTGAATTGAGTGTTTGAAACTGTAGGAAATAAGTAAAGGTGACTGACCAGAACTCTTACTTTCTCAACTCCAGAACAACAGCAATAAAATAGACCCTTCGTTTTAGTAAGGACTCATAGTCACCTTGAGCTTCCCCACAGCACCCTGGTGTGTTGGCTGAGGGTCTCAGAGGAACTGGGCAGTGCCCACTGCCAGTGTGTGGCCCTGGCATTTCCTCCACAGGCTGTCATTTTCCATCCAAAAACCAGGATGATAGTCCTACCTCACAAAGTTATCATGACTGTAAAGTCATTGTGTATAAAGATCCTAGCAGATGTGTGTGAAATGTCAGAGAATAAACACTCAGTACATAGTCCTGATTTTACCATCTGGTTGGCAGGATTCTAAAAACCAGTTCATGGTGATTACTCATTGTCTTGTAGTCCAGACATCAACAGTATAGTTATTCTGTTATAAAACTGAAAGATTTTAGTGTAAAGCCTTTTATTTATTCTGAGATTGTGGTACTTGAAAATCCAAATACTATAGGATGCTCCAAAATCTGAAATTTTTGGAGCAACAATGTTATACCACAAACAGAAAATTCTATACCATGAAATTTTGTTTCTTAGACAGAATTATTAAAAATATTGCATAAAATTACCTTTAAACTATGTGTAGAAGGTACATTGAAAATAGGTGAGAGCTGGGCATGGTGGCACACGCCTTTAGCCCCAGCACTCAGGAAGCTGAGGCAGGAGGATCATCGTGAGTTTGAGACCAGCCTGGGCTACAAAGTGAGTTCAAGGCCAGCCTGAACAGCATAGTGAGACCCTGTCTCAACAAAGAGGGCCAGGAATTTAGCTCAGTGGCGTAAGTGCCTGCCTGACAGGTGCGAGGTTGTGAGTTCTGTGTTTTGACTTTGGTCCCATCCCAAAGTATCTTGTTATGTATGTGCAGATATTCTAAATCCAAGAAATTCTGACATTTCAAATATTTCTGGTCCCAAGCATTTCATATAAGGAATACTCATTGTATACCTGTTTGTGTGTGTGTGAGTACCTTTTTTTATTAAAATGGCTTTGAAATAAGATAATGCGAGGAGATAGCTTTTTCTTTTTTTAAATATCCTGAGTAGGCAAAATAAAGTGTGCAGCCTTGTGTTTTGGCTGCTCTTCTTGTCCTCAGTAAAAGAGGATCAGTGAACTTGGGAGCTTCTGTCTGGTGCCCTGTTCTCCTTTGGAGGAAGGGAAGCCAGAGTAAGAGAGGAAGTGGAAGCTAGAAGTGACGCAACCCCTTACATGACTCAGCCTGGGGCTCACCTTCCTGGGGAGCTGCCCACGTTACTTCCGCGCTCCCGGCCCCAGCCCCCACCTGGCTTCCTGGTGAGGTCTGTTACACAGCACCTGTCCCTCTGTGGTCATGGCACGCTCATCTGGCAGCTTCCTAGAGTCTAAGCTGCTTAAGGACAGGAACGGTGAATTATTGCCAAATAAATGTTTGTCAGATGGTTTGTTAACGTTCCATCATTATAATGGGCACGTGGGATGACCAGTTTACAAAGAGAAGAGATTTATTTTGGCTCACAGTTTTGGCAATTTCGGTCCACGGTTGGTTGGTCCAGTTGCTTGTGGGCCTGTGGTGAAGCAGAACATTGTGGCAGGAGTGCGTTTGGAGCATAGACGCTCACCTTATGGACAGGGTGCAAAGAGGCCCTTTGAGGCTGTGCTCCCAGTGGCCTGAAGAGCTCCCCTAGGCCCGTGTCTTAAAGTTTCCCCCACCTGCCTGCAATGACACAGCTCTGTGGACTTTTGGAGGATGCTCAAGATTCAAACTATAGCGAAGGGCTGAATTAAAATGTAAATAAATGAGGGAGAAAAACCATGCCAATAAAACACTGATGCAGCATGCCCCCTAGCTTTAACCCTGAAAATACTCCTGCACCATGGTGGACCTTGCTCAGCATTCTTTTTTACTTCAGATCATTTTCCCACCTTCAGTGTGTTGTCCAAGGAAGGCTTGGGCTGCTCTAGGGCTGTAGGTGGTGTGATGGGTTCATCACTGAGATGTGCTAGAAATCCAGGTGTTGCTTCTCTTGCTAGCATTTCGCGATTTATAAACTGCATAAGGAAAAAAAATAGTATGTTCCCTCTGTCATGTTCATACTTCGAAGGTTTTCCTCAGTTGGGCTTTCTGCATTATTCTGTTTTCCTCCTCCTCTTTCTCCTCCTCCTCCTCTTCCTCCTTTTTCTCCTTCTCCTTTCTCCTCCTCCTCCTCCTCTTCTTCCTCCTCCTCTTTCTCCTCCTCCTCCTCTTCCTCCTTTTTCTCCTTCTCCTTTCTCCTCTTCCTCCTTCTCTTCCTCCTCCTCCTCCTTCTCCTCTTTCTCCTCTTCCTCTTCGTCCTCCTCCTCTTTCTCCTCCTCCTTCTCTTTCTCCTCCTCTTTCTCCTCTTCCTCTTGGTCCTCTTCCTCTTTCTCCTCCTACCCTTTTTCCTCCTCCCCCACTTTGAACAACTGCCAGAGAAGCAAATAAGCTTATATAAGAGGTTTTAACTTATTTTTTTTTTTAACTTTGCCAAAGTTAGAGCTGGTACATAGCTCAGCTTTGTGCCGGCATCTTAGATAGAAAGCGCTTGAAATTTGGTTTGCCTTACTCGTTTCTATGGATGAAGGGACAGAGGGTAAAGGCAGGATGGCTCTATTTCTGTCTTAGTTTATGAGAACTGTGAAAGGCTGAAAGTGGGATTTGAAATTAACCACTTTGTTTTCCTCCAACCAGAAAAGTGTTGACCTGTCACAATGTTTTCACATGAGTTTATTTATGAATGCAGTAGGTTCCCACAATTTAATACTTATCATTTGAAGACAAAAAAACTAGAACCCCAAACTAGAATGTTGTATTTTACTCATTTACTTATAGCCATTGAAATTTGTCATTGAAGCTTGCCATGGATAATGCCTCAGTGGCATTATCTTTATTGCAGTGAGAGAAGCTGAGTTAAACTGGTAGAAAGAGGACATTGGTTTCATCAAAACTGTTGGTGTACAGTATGGCACCAGTTAGTCTAAGACTTGACTCGGTGAGATACGCTTAGGTAGCCTGTCACAGACAAGATGCAGTTCGTGTTGGCGTCATTTCCCGCCTGCTGCAGAAGTGAGGCCGGATGGGAGAAAATTCTCTCGCTGAAGTTCTCCAGACCTTTCTTTCCTTTCCTCTCTTTTTTCCTTCTCTCCTGTCTTCCGTCTCCCCCTTTCTCTTTACTGCGATACTGATTTACATACAGCTGATGCATCCTTAGGGGCCTTGATAGCTGGACACACCTAGGAAGCTTCTGTCCCAATCAAGACTACATCCTGTAGCACCCAAAGGTTCCTGGTGCCCTTTGCAGTCCCTCCCCACCCAACCCCATGGCTGGGCAAACTCTGCTCTAGCACTGTAAAAGAGATTTGCCTGGGTTTGAATTTCATACTCAACAGCCATGTTATGTGCCCTTTTGCATCTGGCTGCTTTTCTCAACAATGTTTTATGATTCACCAATGTCACACCCATCATAGCTCATTCTTTATTTTAAAATGTGAGATAAGATCTCACTAAATTTCGTAGGCTAGCCTTGAATTTGTGATCCTCCTGCCTCAGCCACCCATTCTTCTTCTTAAGTTGAGTTGATGCCACCCACAAACGGAGTTTTGTTTCTTTGTATTTTTTTGGGTCTCAGTACAAGGGATTGAGCCCAGAGCCTTGCTTGTTCTGAGTGAACCACAGAACTGCTTCCCTCCAACCGCCCTTTTTAAAACATTTTGTTTTTGAGACAGGTCTAAGTTGCCCAGGCTGGCCTTGAACCTGTGATCCTCCTGCATAGCTGGGATTCTGTGCCTGGCCGCAGTCGGGGTCTGATGTACTGTGTGGCGATGCGGGATCAGTCTGGGCACTACAGGAGTTTATAGATGTGGTCTTTTTGCAGTCTCCATTTCCCCCCAACTTTGGCAGCATTAAGGAGGGCAGAGCTGACATCAGATAAATTCGATTTTAGGGGAATCCTCATTAAGGGCCTGAATCTTGAGTCGTTGGTAGTTTGGCTTTTTACAGCTTTATTTTGGTTCCTCCTAACCGTGGCAGCTGGTCCGGTCTTGATGTCTGTCCACCTCTTTGGCCATGGGGAGATGGGCATTCCTAATGGTGTGAGGCCTTGTAACCTGCCCACGTGGATCACCTGCTCCTGCACTTTGGGCTTGTTATATTCAGAGACCCAGAGACACAGGAACTGTGAGCTGCCCTGACGGCTGCCAGGTTTTCCTACTTCCCAACATCTGCTGCCCCCCAGATGCCAACTTTGTCCTTGTCCTGTCCTGCCTTAGCAGGGCTTTACCTGGTAGGGAGGACCAAAGCCTGAACTGCCCCCCAGTACTGTGTGTAGCCACTCTGTAAATCTCAGTGCAGGAAGCGGGGGCCTCTTGGGGCTGGGGGCTGAGTGGGGAGAGGGAGTTTGCTAAGGGGATGGGGTTTCTTTCTGAAGTAATGAAAATGTCCTACAGTTGAGATAGTGATGGTTGCATCTGTGAATATACGAAGTATATGGAACTGTACGTGTTGAATGGGTGCATTGTTTGGTATGGAAAGTGTATCTCAATAGTGTTTTGTTGTGTTTTATTTTATTTATTTATTTATTTATTGCAGCACCAGGGATCGAACTCACAACCTCGTGCCTGCCAGACAGGTGCTTAAGCTGCTGAGCCAAACCCCCAGCGTTTTGTTGTGTTTTAAACATAATAGTTTTAGAAGAAGGATAGACCAGTAGAAGAGCAGGGAAAATCATATTTTAGAAGGCTTATTCTTTCCCCAGATAACATGACATATTGCCAAATATCCACATTTTTGGCCTGAGTGTGATAGAAACAGACTTGGCTTTGAATGAATCAGGTGGACCTGGTTTGAATCCGGTTCTGCTCTTGTTAGCTGGGTGACCTTGTGCAAGTTGCTTGTGGTACTTGACCTTTCCTGTAAAACAGGGCTGGTAGTACTGATCTTATAGAGTCCCTTAAGAGCTTAGTGATTCTCAAACATTTCACCATATGACAGTGGTAACAACAGGTATCAGATAAAAACAGCTTTGTTAGGTCCTTGTCCCGATGTCTTTGGGTCAGGCTAGGTTAATGCTTTTGTTAGTTCCAGTTGCAATAGGGAGAATTCCTATGCAATGTGCTGGTGTGCACTGGGCACTCGGCCCTGGGTGAGGCCCGGGTGATGGAAGGCACTGGTCTCTCTCGATGACTGGGGACAGAACACTTTCTGAAGGTTTTCCATGTTTGAATGGAACCAGCCCCACCCCCACTCTCCCTCACTGCTCCCTGCCTTCTCGGTGTCCCTCTGCACTAGGGACAGGCTTGGTTCCACTGTTTATCTATGCACACTGTTTTGTTTATTTACACTTCCGCTCAACCCATGTACTGGGGAGCCAGTCCAGGGCAGGAACCTTGGCTTGTGCACCTGTGGGGTGCTAAGTTCCTAAGCACTCTGCCTGGCACTGCTTGTTGAATAAGCATCCAATGGTTTCAAGTCTTTGGTAACAGAAATCAAATAGAAACCGGAAATACCAGCTGGGGCACCACCTGCCAGAGGTTAGCAGGTGGGTTTTGGAGCAGTGTTTCTGTCTCAGTGCTAACCATTGCCCGGGGAACTGCATCATACCCTGCCCCAGAGCAAGAGCAAGTGCTGTCCTTAGCATGATCCTTCTGTACAATATATTATTTTGTCCATTACATGTTTTCCCTTCCCCATGCTTCTGCTTGGGCCCAGTTGCAAGGAGGGGCCTGTGTTGAATGGCCCTGTTGCAGCCACTGTCGCTTCAGTGTAACATCTGGGCTTGCTGTGGGAATAGGGGTGTGGAGTTTATCTTCTGGGAGGGCACCTTAAGGAAACTGAGCCCTTGAAACACTTATTTCTTGTTTGTTTTTGCAAATTAGTTTCAATATCTGCTCTTTCCTGTGGTGTTTGTAATGTTTGATATGTATGTTTTAAATTTTTTGATTGAAGGATAGCGTACATACACAGGTAAGTGTGTGTATCAGTGAATTTTGCTTGCACAGCACACGTGTGATCAGTTTAAGAGCCAGAGAACCCCCCTCCCCGCTTCCTGCAAGGCTTCAGACAGCCTGGCTGGGTCCTGCAGCACTGAAGGAAGGGGTTCCTGTGCTATGCAGTCTTGCAGGCACATGGATTATGAAATTAGGAAAGAGGATCTCCTCCTTCCTGCCTAAAGTCATGCTGCTGTTTTTCCTTCCCTTTCAATTCTATGTCAGATCAAAGAATAGATTTTTTATGTGTTTATTTGTTTTGTTTTGTTTAATAATGGCTAGGTATGGTGCTGCAAGCCTGTAATCCCAGCTGAGACTAAGGCAGGAAGATCACCATGATTTTGAGGCTAGCCTGAACTACATGGCAAGACACTGTCTTAAATAAATGAATAAATAAATAAATAAAATTCAGGCCCAGTCACACTTGCCTATTTGAGTTCTCTGCTCTACTCTTAGAGGACAGTCGTCTGATCCTGTCTTTGGTCCCATTTCTAGGGAACGCAGTGTGAGGAAACAGGAAACTGTCAGGTGGCTTCCAGAATTACGTATCAGTACCTTTGCTGGCCTTATTTGCATTGCTTAGAGCCAGTTGAAGGGAGAAGGAAATAGTATAGCCAGCTGTGTACATATCAGCACTAGGGGACAGGGTTTGGTTTAACTAATGCTGAAGCAATCGTTCTGCATTCTATGGGAATCGCCCAGGTCATCTTCTACAGGGTAGGCTAGTAAACTACGAATTTTGTTGTCAGACCTCCTCTCCTTGACTTTCTGGGTATTGCTAGATTTCTGTGGCTACTTTGTAAAAAAAGTTCTTCTGTGATGGGCACGGCAGGCAGGAGCCAGGGAGCCGTCCGTGTACGTGGTGCCTGTACCGGGAATGCAGCGCTGTAGGGGAATGACCTTATCTCGGCAGCCAACAGGAAGTGATGAAATGTGCTGGGAGAACTCAGCTGAAGACGGAGGTCAGACAGCCCAGCAGGGTCGGAAAGAGGCAGGTACAGAAGCCGATCCCAAAGTCGAGTGGCTGAAGCCAGCGTTTGACAGAGAAAAGTGAGTGTGCTGTTTGCGGTGTGCATTTCCTTCAAGGTAGACTTTTGTGAAAGTAGAACTTTCATTGATCTTTTTCCTGAGTGATTGATTTAACAGCAGTCTCACCTAGCTTTAGAGCTCCTTGATGGAAGTGCTCGGCCAGCTCGCTGTTAACCCGGGTGCACTGTTTTGTCAGGACACTCTGGGAGAATGTCAGTGAGTGAGTGATTTTTTTTGGTGAATAGACTTTGGCCTATGCAAGGAAAGGTATATGCCTTATCATTTTTAATTGGTTTTAGAGCGTCTGTGTAAGCTTCTTCCAAATGGAATGACTTTGAAACTTCGTGTTGGCATGTTTTAGATCAATTTTGGGTACCTCTAGGTGTATTTTTTTCTTCCCAGGCAGCTAAATGAGTTACCTGAGTTAATTGTTAATAGAGAATTTTTTTCTTCCTGCTTTAAGACATCATGTTTATTACATGCTGCCTGTCCTTTCTTATCAGCCAAATTTAACCTGCTGACAGGTAAGTGGGACTTGGAGAGAAAAGGAACAGATAGGTTTGCCAGCTGGCTGTGACTGCGGTTTCCCGACCACCCCCAGGCTCCCCAGGCCCCTTCCTGCGGCCGTGCGTCAGCTCTTCCTTAATTCTGTCAGCTGGACCCTGGGGCCTCGTCCTCCTCGGAGGGCCGTACGAGGCACTTTGTTTATTCTCCTATTGGAGAGTGGAATGAACATGTTTCATTGTTTTAGTAACTGAGCAGACTGACATACGTTTTTAATTGTTTCTTTTCTGCAAGTCACATTCTGGAATTGAAAAATTATAGCTCCTTCTTCCTTTTATTTGTGTAGTACTGTAATTCTAGTTAGAAGTTTTTTTTTATTCCTGATCCTTAAGTGATCTGTCACTATGTGAATTACACTCATTGGATTAGCTATTGCTGTGAACATTAACGGGCCAGTGTCCTCTTGCTGTTCTCCAGAAGATGCTGTGCTGATGCAGTCTGTGCCACACAGGGACGCATGCTTCTGGTTTGGGGCTTTAACACCGTAGTTTGTGTATGTCTGACACTTTCAGGTTCACATGGCAGAGATTTCAAGGAACCTCCAAAGTATAGTTGATATCTTCTAGACCTTAGTTGGATCCGTCAGGTTTGTCTTTGTTCATATAACTTTTTCCTCAGATCTCTTCCTTCTTGATAATACAATATCTTACTGAATTCTAGATGGACTTGAAATGCTGCATTCTCATTTCTTCAAAGCGTGTCTTACAGATGTAAGAATATTCCAATAAGTAAAAGCATGCCTCTATTTTATTATTTTTCTTTTTTTTAAATTTAGTGTCAGTCCTTCCCAACTATTTTGCCTACGCACATGATTCTGTTACACATTAACTAATTTAAAAGGCAGGAGCATGGTACTTAGTTATGGTAGTTCTTGGAGTGGACATGCCTGATCTTCCACATTTTAACAGAGGAACTGAGACTGAGATGCCAGGTGACTGATTCAGGATCACACAGCTTGTTAGCAGAGAGAGTCTAGAATCCAAGTCTCCTGCCTTCTAGGTCTTTACTCTTCCATAATTATCTGCTTTCTCTGTTATTCTCTCAACACTAATAGCTGAGAGTAACTGTTTTTTCTGGTAAGTTTGCTTTTCAGACTCTGAACTTTTATTCAGCAATAATTTCCCTATAAGTACTCTTTGCTATAGGTATATTACACATATATAATGTATGCATAATGACATGTATTATAAGTGCAAAGAACATTGACATTTCTGTACCTGAGAGATGGTTTTTCTTCCTAACTTATGGTTTTTCCTGCTTCTCTCCTAAATTGGGTTTCAAAGTGGTCTTCATTATGTAGTTGTTATAGATAGAATACCAAATCTAATAAGATCATAGCTCGTGAAAGAAACAGACAAGTACTAGGGCTTTATTTGAAGGAAAATTCCTTGGGATGTAAAAGGAAGACCCTGAAAGAACATGTTAGCTCCAATTTCTCATCATTTCTGCGTGCCACTTCTTTTTTTTTTTTTTTGTACCGGGGATTGAACTCATGACCTTGTGCTTGTTAGGCAGGCGCCTGTGCTCCTGAGCCAAACCCCCGGCCCTGCATGCGACCTCTTATAAGGGAAAACTGACATCTCTTAAGTCTTGAGATGGACTAAACAGGTTTTATAATGTGAGGGGCTTTAAAATAATACGCTATAATGTAAATGAAGAAGGAGATGACAATTCATGAAAGTGGAATTTACTCATAACTTTCCAGAACCTTTACAAATCATCTCAGTTGGGATTGAGCTCAGTGGTCGAGTGTTCGCTTGGCATGTGCATAGGGTTCAGTCCCCAGTACCAGCGAAAAGAAAGTCTTTGCTAAAAATTGAATTTGAATCCTTCTGAAATTCAAATGTAAATAGAGGTGTTCTGGGAACAGTGGGCAACTTCTGTTAGAACTCAGTGTGGCTCCCAGTGTCTGTCCAGAGCCACCATCTGTGCCCCGGAGAGGGACATGGCACTTACTTGTATTTTCTGAAGTATTCAGACTGTGTTCCTTGCAGAATTTGTGAAACATGCTCCAGGAAAACAGACATGTTCATAAGTGACAATGAGGGTTAAAGGTCATCCCTGGGGCTGCCATTGGCTCAGAAATCTCTGGGAATTTGTGCTGCTGCTGTTGAAGCTCGCCTCACTTCATCCCTGCCTGGGTCTCTTCCCAGCTATAGTATATGGGCTGTGAAGACAGCACCTAGGGCTCGCCCCAGGTTGGGGTCTGGTGGTGGCCTCAGAGTGTCCTCCATAACCCTGGAGAAACTTCTGCTACCCCTAGGCCTTAGGCCTGGGTCAAGAGGAGAATGCATGTGAGTGTGAGATAACAGCACAAGACAGAGGTCACTGATTCAAATGATGCGTGAATGAACAAATGAATTTCAGTGTTCTCCTTTCTGTGGGGACTTCTTTCCCAATGCTAAAGATTGAAAGTCTGCTATTGAGCTGTACTCCCAGCTCAAGGTTACTTTTGAAGGGCTATAGTCATGTGTCACTAAACACCTTTGTACATCGCAGTTCTGTCTTGATGCCAGCTGATCAAGTAGGTATCTATTTGATGTGTCTTCCAGCCCTTGAAATCCGGTGCATTTTTCTTTTCTTTTCTGTTTTGGTTTGGTTTGGTTTGGTTTGGGGGTTGTTTTTTTTTTTGGTTTTGTGTTTTTTTTTTGTGGTACTGGGGATCGAACTCACAACCTTGTGCCTGCCAGGCAGGCGCTTAGGCCACTGAGTCAAACTCCTGGCCCTATTTTTTTTGAGACAGGGTCGCACTATGTAGTTCAGGCCGGCCTTGCTCACACTGTAGCCCGAGCCGGCCTCTAACTCACAACATTTCACCTACCTCAGCCTCCCGAGTGCTGGGATTAAAGGCATGCGCCACCAGGCCTGGCTTGCATTTTTCTAGTTAGATGCTGTCATATAAGAATCTTTATGTGGAGTTGTGCTTGGTGGCTCACTTCTGTAATCCCAGCACTTGGAGGCTAAGGCAGGAGGATCGTTGTGAGTTCAAGACCAGCTTGGGCTACAAAGTGAGCTCAAGGCCAGCCTGAAACTGCGTAGTGAGACCCTGTCTCAAAAAAACAAACAAAACAAAAAGAATCTTTATGTGGGTTCATGAAGCATATGTTTCCATTTGAGAAAACCTAAAGAATCAAATAACATGTGTTTTGAATTTGAAATATATGCCAGTAGTCATCACAGTAGTGCAGAATTTGAGTGGGTGGTCGTTGTTGTTAACCTGAAGTTTGCACTGTGAATTTCATACTCAGGCTTGTTTCTTATCATGATTTGTTCTACAGTGGAATCCTTCAGGGAGATCAGAGAAGAGTGATTTTCTGAGGAATGTTTACTTGACAAATTGGTGTAACTAATGTTCCTAGTTCTAAATTTGAATGTTGATCATCTCAATTTGGAAATCTCTCTTCGGTTCTTAAGCTCCTAACATATTGGTGTGTTAGTTTAAGAAAATAAATGAAGCACAAGGCAATATGGGGATAGTAGTGATTTTTTTTTAACTGTTCTTTTCTAATTTCTAACGCAGTGGTAAAAAGAATTGTGCAGGAAGTAGACTGGTCACCAATATCTGTTGACATGGAAAGCAGAAACGGTTGGTACTTTCCCACCTGTGGGGTTGGATGGGTCAGGGTCACTTAGATCCAAACCTTCCTTTGCAAGGAGGATGCTCCGGTAAGGCCATAAGGCTGTATAGAAAACCAGCAGGACCACCTTGAGAGGAGAAATCTTGGTGTTTCTAAGTGTTGAACTCTAGTAAACTGCTGAGGTTGAAAGTTTGAGTGCAGATGGCAGACACCCTGATGAAAGATCGTGGCATGAGACTTCAATAAACCGTAATTGGCAGAGCACCTCAGTGTTTTCACTGATGAAGTGCAGACCCTGAGCGAGCTCTGTGTTTCTCTCCAGCCATCCGTTGGGTCAGGTGTGGAGGGACAGTCTCCCTTGCTGCTGGTTGGCCAGGTTGATCTGCTTGTACACACAGGTGTGCATAAGTCATTCACATCGGGCACTGCACTAGACCTTGGGATCTGTAGATACTGGCGTATGAGTTCTTGCTCCTGAAACGTCTCAGACCAATGGGATAGAGACTTCAACACAGGGGGACCCTGCTCTGCTGAGAAGACTGGGGAGCTCCGGGTTCAGAGAAGAGGTCACGGTGTGATGCAGAGCTGGAAAGAGGCCAGAAAGAGTGCCCATATGTGGGGATTTGGCGTGGGCGGGTTCTGAGTGTCTGTGTGGGCAACCCAGGTCCCGGGGCCCAGGCTGTGCTCCCTCCACTGTGTTCACAGGAACTGACCCTGGGCTTTGGACCCAGTCCCTCTCATGGGCTCTGGATAAGGCCCAACCTCCTTACTCGGTGTGGAAGTCAAGGTCCTGCGACCCAGTGGTTCCTCTTTCACCTCCTCTTATTCAGCAGGTCCCGCCCTCGCTCCCCTACTCCTGCAGTTTTGATCCTGCTGTTCCGGTCCTCGTGGTCTAGGCTGTTCACTGCTCTCTGAGCATTCCCCACATCTGTAGAGTTTCCTTCTGTCAGAAGCACATCCTTTAGAATTCCCTTTTTTGTAGCATTTCTTTGGGTGATGGATTGTTTAAACTTCTCGAAGGCCTAGTCCTTGGTTTTTATAAGCCGACTTTCCTGGGCATTGCATTCCCAGTGGGCAGTTATCGTTCGGCGTATGGAATATGTTGCATTGGTCTTTCCTGGCTGTCACTGTTGCCATTCGTCCAGTTGTGATGCTTGAAAGCCATTCCCCTTTTCTTGCCTGGTTTGCTTTCATGATCTTTTTATCCTTGAGGTTCTGTACAGTAAAACTTGGTACAGTTTTTTCTTTTCAAAATATTGTTTAGGAGCCGGGCATGGTGGCGCATGCCTGTAATTCCAGCACTGGGAGGCTGAGGTAGGAGGAGCATTGTGAGTTTGAGGCCGGCTTGGGCTACAACATGAGCACAAGGCCGGCCTGAGCTACATAGTACGACCCTGTCTCAAAAAACTAGGGCCAGGAGTTTGGCTCAGTGGCTTAAGCGCCTGTCTGGCAGGCACGAGGTTGCGAGTTCGATCCCTGGTGCAGCCAAAAAAAAAAAAAACATATATATATATATTATTGTTTAGGCTCATTGGGCATCCCTGATTTGCAGTTTAGTTACTAAACATTCTAAAAAATTACCTTAAAATACTGCTTTCCCCCATTCTTAGTGTCATTTCTTTCTGAAACTTGACTTATAGGTTAGACTCCAAGCCTAGCAGTCTTTCATTTCTCTGTTTATGTCAACCTTTCTGCCTGTACTTTCTTGTATGCCATGATACCTTCTTTTAGATGTGCTACTTTGGTGTCTTCAGATTCCCTTCTTTCTTACCAGCTCAAGGATGCATGTATTTTTTTTAGCTTTTAAAGTTTTCCACAGGCGAACCACCTTTGTCCTCTGCTGATGACAGTGTCTTGGCGCTTCCTCGTTGTCCCTCCCCGCCTCCAGGGTGTGGCTGTGTGCCCGGTGCCTCGGTGATGCCTCAGGGACCCAGCAGTGAAAGAGACAAAACCCTGACTCTGAGAGGCTTGTGTTGTGCACGTGCAATTGGGCAGGTAGGGCTGAGTGTTGCTGTGGAAATACAGCAGGTGGGAGAGCCTGCACAGATGCCTGCTGCTGTGTGGCAGCACGCGCTACGTGAGGCCGCGCAGGGTTTCCTTCCCAGTAAAGGCGGGGGAAGGCTCCTGTGTGCTGCCTCATTTTCCATTTCAGTTTTCAAAGTAAGCCAAGGAATACTTTTTTTTTTTTTGGTACCGGAAATTGAACTCAGGACCTCGTGGTTGCCAGCCAGGTACTGTGCCGCTAAGCTGTATTCCCAGCAACCAACCAATACATTCTGTGGCAGAAAAATGAGGAAATAACAGGTGTGCGAACAGAAAAAGCCCAAACTTGCATATTCCATCACCTGTGGGTGATTACCATTAACATTCATTCAAGGTCTGTGCAAATGTCTTCTCCAGGCCCGGGCTTCCCTGACCTTCCTCCTGTCCAGGTAGACCCAAGCATTCTGTCCCCTGCCACCAGGCTCCATGCTTTTCTTAGCCCTAATGCTGTGTTGCTTACTGGCATCCACAGAGAGTTGGTCATTCCTGATCATGCTTGGAGCTAGCACAGCACCTTGGTATACCAAAATCTTTCATTAGGTTTTTTTTGGGGTTTTTTGTTTTTTTGTTTTTGTCTTTTTGAGACAGGGTCTCACTGTGCAGTTCAGGTTGGCCTTGAGCTCACTTTGTGGCCCAGACTGGTCTCGAACTTGCGACAACTCCTGCCTCAGCCTTGAGTGCTGGGATTACAGGTGTGCACATCCATCTTTTTTCTTTTCCTTTCTTTCTGGTACTGGGGATTGAACTAATAACCTCGTGCTTGCCAGGCAGGTGCTTATGCCGCTGAGCTAAATCCTCTGCCCCTGTTGTGTGTGGTTTTGGTTCAGGTTTTTTTGTTTTGTTTTGTTTTTGTTTTGGTACCTGGGATGGAACTCATAATCTTGCACCTGCCAAGCAGGCATTCATGCCACCGAGCTAAATCTCTGGCTGTTATGTTTTGTTGAATGAAAGAAACAACATTTTGATGCAGAGCCTTCTAGATATTGGGTAATCACTTCCTATAAACACTTAAATAAGCTCCTGCTGGGCTTTTTGATTGTAAGAATATTGCAGTTTGAGCTGTCCTACAGGTCCCAGTTTGCACTGCTGGCCAGTGGGCTGATGTTTTGTTTCCAGAGTGGTGGCTAAGCCTTTCCCAGCAGTTTCCCAGCTACCTTGGCCCTGGCCACTGTGTGCTACTCTCATGAATCGTTTCCGCATCCAGACTCCTCTTGAATTTGCCCCTGCCTGCCAGACCTGATCGTAACTTTCCTGCCACCTGCAGAGCTCCTCTAGGCAGCACTTGTGTCACTACCACCCTCAGCTCTTAGCAAGGTGTCTGGCATTCAGAAGGTATGTTTCCAGGGCAGGCGCGGTGGAGCACACTTGTCATCCCGGGCTGGAGGACTGCTGCGAGTTTGAGACCAGCCTGGGCTACAAAGTGAGCTCAAGGCCAGCCTGAACTGCATAGCGAGACCCTGTCTCAAAAAGACCAAAAAACAAAACAAAACAAACAAAATATATATATATTTGGAGAATATGTATGTTTTAACATTGGAAATGTTTATGTATGTGTGTGTACAGTATATATAATGATAGAACCTACTTTTTTGCTTAGTACCATTTTACTCAGCTTTTCAGAATAAAATTTTATTGAAAATATTTGAACATTTGGGACACAGGCTATTCTTGAATCAAAACAAGTGCTTTATTAAGAGTGGGGGAAGGGAGAAAGAAAAAAATTATAAATGAAGTTAAGACAGTAACTAGAATATCTTTTCAGGACCTATCAGGTAAAATTTGATTAGGTGAGTATGGTAATTAGGTATTTTTTTTCTTACAAAAAACATTGTTAGAAATGCCTGTTAGGCAGGGAACACATGAAAAGCATATGAGACCTCCTAATAAGGGTTTGTTTTGTGCTCCTGGAATTTCCAGGGTGTGGCGGTCCTGCTTGGATGGCATCCTCCCCCACAGGCAGCAGGGCCAGGTGGCTGCCAGAGGTTCCCTGAGGACCCAGGGCTGGGGAGAAGGGAGACTGACACTCACTGCCCACACTCCACTCCACGCTCACTCACGTCCGCACCCCCCCTCCCCCGGCACTGTTCCTTGCTGGGGTTCGAAAGAAGGGCACTGCTAAAGCGTTTAGCATAAATGTCTTCCACATTTTGTGTGTTTTTTAACCTGTTAGTCTGACTGCTAATCTGTATGTATGATAATTAACTTGATTCGGACTTATAAATAAACCAGTCTGGTGCTGGCATAAATAAATAAAGGGTGGTGGAGGGAAAGGGTGAAAAGAAGAGTTGCATGTGTTAGGAACGTGTATCAGTTCCCCACAATGAATGAAATCATTATGTACTGAAAATACTTAGTAATAAAAATTGTGAGGCTTGTGTGGACCTGTCACAGCGATCATAGGGAGTTCAAATGCTGTCCTGTTTTGCTTACTTGAAGTTTTGCTGTTTTTTAGCTTTTTTTTTTTTTTTTTTTTTTTTTTTTTTTTTTTTTTTTTTTTTTTTTTTTTTTTTTTTTTTTTTTTTTTTTTTTTTTTTTTTTTTTTTGACAGGTCTCATTATACAGTTCAGGCTGGCCTTGAACTCACTTTGTAGCCCAGGCTGGTCTTGAACTCGCAAAGATCCTCTGCCTCAGTCTCCCGATCCTCCTGCCTCAGCCTCCCAAGTGCTGGGGTTACAGGCGTGAGCCACCACGCCAGGCTTTGGATTGTTTCTTGACAGGTACATTCCCTTTCCTTTTTTCCAAATTACTAGATGTTTCCTGTTCCTTATAAAGTAAAATCACTGTCAAGTTAGAGCTCAGGCTTCAGCGGGTCATGCCGGTCGGAGCTGGCCTTGTGTGCGCTGGTACATGACGGAGTGGTTCCTTGAAGGGCCGGTACCTCTCGAATGCAGCTAATGATACTACAAAATACTACAAGCTAAATCCTCTTGTGGTCTGTGTGACTTTTTTGCACTTTAGAGGTCCGTACTGCTGTGGTGGTGCTGCTTGGGCAGTATTTCAGCATTTCTTTCCCAACAGCCTCTGCCGGGCACTCCCTAGTGTTCTCCAGCATTCTCCCAGTGGGCGGCAGGTGGCGGGCTTGGAACTGCATGTGCTGCTTTATTATTGCCGGAAGGTGGGTGGGACAGAAGTCTCCTGCGATGGCTTGAGTAACTCAGGCTGGTGTCTGACCCTTGTAGTCTGCCGTGTGTGAATTCTCTGTCCACCTCTAATAAAAAGCACAGCAGCTGCCCGCAGCTGGTCCTCTAGGACCAGCCTGTGCCTGTGTTGTACAGGTTTTTGTTACCCAGATTCCTCACTTCTCTAGCTGATGAATTCCCATTGAAATGTCAGCCCTGGCACCTTTTCCAGCCCTCTAGGTCCCCATAGTGCTGTGGTAGAGGGGGTTGTTCAAGGCTCTGTTAGCCCTGTGCTGAGGGGCTGCCTCAGACAAGGACGCCTGGCTGCTTGGGCTTAGGACCTGGCCACAGTGGACCCTCATCCTGTCCCCAGCTGCTTAGGGAGGACCCCTGACCCAGGTGCCATGCCAGGTCCCAGCTGGTTGCCATTTGACCTGCACAGCCTGTAAGGAGATGGGATTCCTTTTTGTAGTTGAGCTGCCTACGCTATCAAAATTGCTTTTCAGAATTTTGCCAGAGGCAACTGGACCATGAAAGGTCTTGTCTCCTGAAGAAGCAAAGTGTGGATTTTAGAGACCTGCTAGATTTGTGTGCCCCAGCCATGTCTTGTAAGGCGCTCTCTTGCTGTCTCTGATTTTCAGTCAGCAGCTTTTACCCCACAGCTAGGGCTGCAGCCACCTAGAGGATTCTGCTCTTTCAGACATCAGGGTAGAGAGACTGCTGCCTGTCTGCACAGGAAAAGCATTTGCTCCTCCTTTCCATACAGGGGACCACAGAGGCCCTCTGTGTAGCGGAAGTCCTGCTTGTAGAAGGGGTTGCTTCAAAGTGGGAGGGTTGAAAGACCCTGGAGGGGTTGACCTGGGCCTCTGACTCACGAGTTGTTAGTAATGCCCTTTGTCTGGCCTTGGGAACCTGCTACCCTGATTGCGAAGGCTGGCTCCCTGGCCACCTACTCCCTGTGATCCAGCACTTTTCCTCTGGCTCTCTCCCTCTTTCCACTTCACACCTGCCCCTATTTTCTAGCTGGGACAAAGGACAACCTCCTGACCCATTCTATGTATTTTTCCCCCTCTACTTTTTTTCTTTTTTTTTTTTTTGTCGGTACCGGGGATCAAACTCACAACCTCACGCCTGCCAACCAGGTGCTTAAGCCACTGAGCCAAACTCCTGGCCCTGTTTTTTTCAAGGCAGGGTCACACTATGTAGTTGAGGCCGGCCTTGCTCATGTTGTAGCACAAACCGGCCTCAAATTCACAATGCTCCTCCTACCTAGCCTCCTGAGTGCTGGGATTAAAGGCGTGCGCCACCACGCCTGGCTCCCCTTCCACTTTTATTGCCAGAAGAACCTTTCTGACTTATGTGGGCCTCTGCCACTTTTCTTTTGGGGACTTAAGTGCATCTCTTGAATGGCAAAACTTGCAGTTTAAGGAAGAGATACCCTACTGAGCAGGTACTTCTGACAGAGAAGAGCTCTTCCAGTAATAACTTGATTTCTTAAACTGTCTCTGGCAGTGCCCCTCAAAGACTGGCACAGAGGGGCGTGCGCCCACATGAGGAGTGCAGGAACTAAAGATGCAACACGGGTGCCCGCACTGGCAGCCTTATCACAAACCTCTCCTGGTCTGTGGCGTCTGCTGCTTGTTCCACACTGTGGTTAGGATGTGAGATGCCCCGAAGTGAGGGGTGGACATGGCAGACGAGCTGATATATGCCTGCCCCACAGTGCCCGCTGGGATGCTGCTTCAGTCTTCAGCAGGCAGCAGCGGGGCTCAGGTGTGTTCAGGTGTTGGTAAATCAGTGAGCACTGGCTCTTCAGCCCTCGTGTGGGCGTGTGTTGAATGCAACTGTCTGTCCCATCTAGATGAAGGAATTGGAGCGGGGTGCTTGTGCATCAGCTTCTTCCACTGCGCCTTCTCTTCTTCCTCTGCTGATTCACTGGCGCCTTTGTCCAGACGAAGCAGTGAGCAGGAGGAGTGTGGCACGTGTGTGGCAGATTGGTGAAGGTGGCCAAAGTGTGCACAGGGTGGCCAGGAGCTTGGTGAGCGGCATAGCTGAAGGGGCGGTGATTACAGCCCGGGGGCCCCCGCTGGCTTCAGGAAGAGCATTGTGGGAGTTTGGAATAGAAGCATCATGTGGTCAGTATTTTATTTTATTTTATTTTATTTTTTTGTGGTACGGGACATTGAACTCAGGGCCTTGTGCATGCTAGGCAAGTGCTCTACCACTGAGCCATATCCCAGCCCTATGTGGTCTGTCTGTCTGTCTTTCTTTCTTTCTTTCTTTCTTGGTACTGGAAATCGAACTCATGACCTCACACTCTCACACTTGCCAGGCAGGCGCTTTGCTACTGAGCTATATCCCTGGCCTCCACATGATGTTTTTTAAAGAGACACCAGCCACTGTGCTAGCACCGGGGTGAATGGACCGAATGAGAGGTTCATACTGGTGACCAGCAGGAACCATAGTGATCTAGGCAGAGGCTCTAGGTGACTTTGACAGGGTTGCTATTGTTGAGGAACTGGGGTGCGGTAGGAGGATTTGAGGGATCTGAGGAGCTGGTATCGTCAGGTCTTGGAAACTGGTTAAATGTGATGGATTGTTGGGGGCCCGTTTTTGGCTTGAGCAGCTGGTCCGAAGTTGGCAGTGGTCTGGAGGAGGTCGGAGATGGTTTGCTGGGCCTCTGAGGTCTGTGTGGGACAGCCTAGAAGACAGCTGGACGCGTGGGTCTGCCACACCAGAGAGTAGATTGCGGCATTCAGTTAAAGGCAGTTTATGTGTGGGAATAGAGGAGCTTGCTTAGGCAGTGTGCAGGGAGAGGGCCTGGACACCAGCATCCTGATGGCCGGAGAAAGAGGTCGCATGCAGACCAAGGGAAGGAAAGACCCCGGGCACTTCTGACTGCTGCCAGTGAGTGAAGGTCTGCGGGGTGCTGCTGGGAGAGAGACTGTGGGCAGGGTGGGGAGCCTGGAGGGCCAGACTTTCTAGTGCGCCCAGTAGGCAGAAGACCAGGGGATGGGCAAGGGGTAGAGTTGGCTTTAAACAGGCAGATGAGGAGAAAGAACTGCTTGTTTTGTGGGCCCCTGAGACAGAGTGATAAAGGTGGGGCAGTGGCCAGCTCAGGAGGTCAGAGAGGAAGTATGGTGGCCTCAGCGTCGCAGGCTGTCTGGTGAGAGACCACGTAGCATTACTGCTTGGCGTTTCTGGGGAATTCCTCCATAAATGTGAATCTGAGTTCTGAGGGGGAAAACCTCATTTATACAGTTCCCTAGGGGACTCTGTGATTAGGAACACGAGTCCACTGAAGTGAATACCCAGGCTGTCGAAAATGTTCGCAAAGTCTGCATGATGAAACGTTTATTTGTGTTTACCATGCCCTGAGCCACTTTGGGACCCACAAAACAAGGGACTCTTTAAAGGAGTTTCCCGAGGACCTGCCCTGCTCCTTCCCCACCTCACTGCCAGGCGGCCTGCTGGACTCTGAGCTTCGAACTCGAGCTCCTGAACCCTACCTCCTGAAGAATTCCTTCCTGGTGTTGAAAAACTCACACCAGGAGTGTTTTTCTTAATGTAAAGTCATCATCATTTTGTGGAAGCATCAATCCAGCTTTGTTACACAAAGGAAGATGAGTACTTCTCTTTCTGCAGTTCAAATATGCATCTGAAAATGCACACACTGAAGTCACTTTGCTGAACGGGGGCTGAAGAGCCTTAACTTTCTCCCCAAGTCTCCTCCAGCCTCGGTCACACGCTGACGTGGCTACTTATTGGTTCAGACATTCAGTCACTTGGCAGATACTTGAGTGTCTACTCTGTGCTAAGCAATGAGAACACCAGGGTGAAAATACCAACCTCTTGCCCCTAAAATGTGTATGTGATGAATGTTTATGGGCTGTGTTGCTTAGATCCAATTTCAAATATAAAATGCTCTCCTGCTTGTCCTTTATGATGGCCCCTTGGTGTCCACTCTGTCATTTCATTTCACCATTGTTTTCTAAGCTTTTGAGCGTTTGACTTGTCTCCAGTTTTTGCTGTTCTAAATATTGCTATGATGAACATTTTGTTCAAGCTATTTTTTCCTTTGAGTGTATTTGCCTGAGGCATATTCCCCAGGGTGGGACCACGAGGTCAGAGGTTGGGAACTGTTATCTGCCTTGTTCTGTATTTCCAGATTTTTCCATGAAGCCAGTCAACAAAGTTAGACTACATTCCTGTTTTCCTATAGCCCCCACCCTAAATGACATTGTCATTTGTCCTGTTTTTATGAGTTATTTTCATTTTTTAAGACACCATTGCCCCTCCCCCAGTAATTCATTGTGCCATACTTGGCTAGATTATACTGCAATAACAGGTGAACCCCACATTTCAGAGATTAAACATAACAAAAACACCTGTCTTTCCCACTTGCTGTCCCTGCCCCTTGTATGGTAGCTGAAGATGTGGTCCCCAGTTACTCGGGCCAGGCAAGAACAAGCCCCCTCCTCGGTGGATGATGGAGAGGCAGGAGTGTGGAATGCCCACCCCGCTCACCCAGCCTGGCTCAGCAGATGGGACTTCCCGAGTATTCCTGCCTCCGCCCCCACCGCACTCCCCACCAGCTCTTGGGAAATTGTAGGTAATAGGGTTTCTACCGATTGAGCCTTTTTTTTTTTTTTTTTTTTGTACTGCACAAAAGTATCATGATGTTTGAGGCACATCTGTGTCACTCTCTGATATCTTTTGTTTTTTTTTTTACTTTTACAAATTTATGCTTTTCTCAGAGCCAGAGAATGAGCTTTTTAAAAAAAAATTCTTAAAAAGGATTTTATTTTGACTCCTGTAGCATTCTAAATTTCCTGACATATGTAGTGTCCAGTCATTTTAGTCTAAGTTGACTTGGATCTCTGGCAGTGCCTGTTTGTCCTGCGTCATTAAAACCTCCTGAGTACAATAGTGCTGCACCTGTCCTGATAAAAATGTCCAGTAAGCAAGGCACAGGAGGGCACTTCCTTGACTGCACAAGGGGCGTTAGTGAAAATTCCCAGGGCTGGTGGGGAGAGGTGAAGCTTTCCACCCAAGGCCCAGATTAGGGCCACGATACTTGTTCCTATTCTTTCCACTCAGCATTGTCTTGGAGGCTCTAGCCAGGGAAGTTAGATAAGAAAAAGAAATAGAAGTTATGCAGGATGGAAAGGAAAAAGCAAAACTGCCTCTGTTTACAGATGGCATCATCTCGTACAGTATTGGAAGTGGTAAGGAATCCACTCACAACTGCAGGTTGAGAAATACTTATCTGAAATGCTTGGGACCAAAGTGTATATTTCTTTCAAATCTTTAGACCCTTTCTGTATATTTTCTTGTCCTGCCATTTACATTCTCACATTACTATTGGATTTGAAAATATGTGATTTTTGTCCTTTTTAAAGTAACTTTCTATTTTAAACTGTGGAACACTGATTTTGTATTTAGGCTGGGGAAATCTTCAGCCTGAGTCTCCATGTTCCCAGGGTGCTTGCCAATAAATCTAAAAAAATACTGCTGTAAACTCAGTTTAAGACATGAATCTGTCAGCTGATGTTTCCATAAGCTAAGAAAAATGCGTTTTGGGGACACATCTGACTACATCCGGCAGGTGAACTGACAGCCTCGAGCGACGCTGAGACCCTGTGACTCTGGGTCTCCTCTGGCACTGGTTCTCTGAGACCTGAGGGCAGTCGCTCCCCTAGAGCAGGTCCTGAGCTTGTGTTCTTGGCACCATGGGATATAGAAGACACCAGGGCAAAGCAGTTACTGTAAGGATTACTATGTGAATCCGTACCATGAGCTTCCCCTTCCTTCTCTCCCTCTCCCCTCCCCTCCCCTTCCTCACTTCCTTTTTTTTTTTTTTTTTTTTTTTTTTTTTTTTTTTTTCTCTTTTCTCCTCAGTTCTGGAGAGTGAATCCAGGGCCTCTCACATGCCAGCCAAGTGCTTCAGCCCCAGCCCTATTGTTTTTCTGAATACTGATTTCTTCCAAACAGTAGGTGTTTCCTTGCATCTTTCCTGCCTTCAGGATCTTGGCTGGTGGGAAGCTGGGCAGGACTGGCTCGAGGTGGTGCCCAAGGAATGGCAGAGCCTTGAAGGTCCCCACAGAACAGGCGACCTGTCCAGACTGCTCGTGTTGACGTGCCCTCTCTGCTCTGTGTGGGCCTTGGCACACAGCGTAGCCAGCGGAGAGTGCCTCCCTGACTTGGGCAGAGCGGCTCATCTCATGCCCTGCCTTCCTTTCCTGTCAGATGAGCAGAAAGAAGAAGGCCGGGCCTTGTCTCAGCTCCTGGTGTCCCAAGGGACAGGCTTTCCCAAGCAGTTTCTCCTTCGGGAGCTTTTCTTCCTTCTTCAAGGCAGTTTTAAGAACCCAGTCCTGTGCTGCCACCCTCATTTTTGGGGTGAATTCTGACTTGTTGGCACGAAGGTGGAGTTTTCTTGGGTCATGGGGCTGGCGAGACCCGATGGCTGCCATCCATGCCTAGCCATGCTGCAGGGGTGCCGGGGAGCCCTCCCAGAAGGCAGGAGGGTCTGCGCGTGCTCCTCAGGGCTGGGGTTCTCTGCTGCCTACTGAGCCCGTGTCTCCTGTGGGCCAGGGCCCAGTGCTCCTGCCGATAGCATGTTCTTGCCACAGAAACACTTTCCCTTTCTTGGAGCTTGTGTGTTTGGGTAGTTTTTCTGAGATTTTGGTGACAGCCAAATTGAGATCTTGGTAATGATGGAACTTGATGAAAAATTTCTGTTGCAGAAGATTGAAAAAGCAGCCCTTGCAGAGTCAATTTTCAGGGGTCTCCTTAGTCTAATTAGCTAACAGTGGCAGTGTTCCCCAGTAGCCGCAAAGCTTATTCACTGTGCCCTCTCGAAGCTCAGCCCCAGATGACTTCATAGGGCATCGTGAGGAGGGATGCCGGTGAGTCAGGACAGGGAGGGAGTGAAGGGGAGGTCCTGGACACATGCGGAGCGTGGCCTGGAGGCTGCGGGGCGCCAGGGGTTCCTCAGGGACCCATTCTCAGGCAGCCTGCGCTGAGCAGCCGCGGGTACTGTGACAGCCACCGGACAGCAGGTGACCTGGGCATCCGGGGCGGGGACCCAGGAATAAGGCCAGATATTGGCGGCATGAAGAAACTGACAGGACAGCAGGGATGCGGAGGGTCACTGGAACGATAGAAGAGGAGGAAGTGACGCTCAGACCTGGCCTTCACGGTGGGTAGGAGTGGACTAGGCAGGACAGGCTCTGGCAGCACCGTGCCTCACGTAAAGTTGCTGAATGGTAGGTCCCAGGGGTCTCCTGTGTGTGCTGCCGCAGTGAGAGGTGCGTGTGCAATTAAGTGGCTTAGTGAGACCCTATCTTAGAAAAGTAAAGGGGAGGGGAGGGCTGAGGCTATAGCTTAGTGGGAAGGCCTTGGATGCCGTCCCCAGTTACACACGCACGCAGCGCGGCAGTGCACGAGCCACAGGCCCTGAAGGAGTTTTCTTTAAACTCTGCTTAGCCTTTTATTATAAAGAGATATTACATTAAATTATTTACAGGAAATACATATTAAAGAAAGTTTTTGTAAACAGAAACATGCAAAATTAGATCATTTGTTGATAAGCTGTAATGATCTCGTGGCTGTTTCACTAGGCATGGCGGCTTAGTATTTGCTAATTCAGCGTTCATTGCAACCTTGCAAGACACAGCTACCACAGATTGAGAGACTGTTTCTAAATGGTCACACTCAGCCCGTTCTTGTGTGAGACTGCTGTTCAAGCCTCCGGCTATCTGAAGGCTGACAGCTGAACAATGCTACTGTGTTGATCAGCTTTCCCTTGCTGCCTTGAAGGTTTTACATTCTGGACAGAGACTGCGCCTCTGTTCTTTATCAGATTGCTGGTATTTGAGCACTAAGTTTAGCACACTCTGGAGCCTCAGTTGTGTTTTTTTATATTTAATTCAGTTATATTAAAATTCTCCATGATCTCTGCATAAATGCACATTTCCGTACTCCAAATTCTAAAACATGTAAGATCTTATTCATGGAGTAAAATTAGAGAAATTTTCAAAGCTGCTTTTTTACTCTTTGTCTCACGTTTCTCCAGTCTGGAAAAAACCTGGAAGACAAGTATGTTAAAGAACTGGCTGTCCTTTAAGTATTGAGGAGAACAGTGTGAGCCATTGTAGCTTTTCAGTGATATTTTAGTATCCGGTTTATTTTTAAACAGTTCTGTGCAGTTGGAGTTTCTTCCGTAGTTTCTGTTACCATGGCTCCACAATATTTCTTCAAATCTGCCGGTTCATACTTTCACACACTTCAGCACCAACTTTACAATTCCTTAGGCTCAGAAGCTCTTGTTCATGATGTCCAAGAATGTTTCTCTAGCTGCAATAGGTCACTGTTTCAGCAGCCTTCAAATACCTGGGAGCGAGAACTTGGTTTCGTGAAGGATAGTGCAATATTTCGGGGGCTGCTGGGGCTCCAGCAGCAGGCCCATGTCCTCCGCGCAGAGCCTCTTCCCCTCCAGCTCTGAGAGTTCAGGGTACAGGGTGGAACCACTGCTACTCTGGCTTTGGAAGTATTGCCTTTGCACAGTTTGGTCCAGAGATTGAATACGTCCTCTGTTCTTGGGGCTCCTCAAGCAGGAGTGTGGTTTCATTCTATCTCCCTTAATTCTTCAGTCATTTACTTTTGGACTTGAGGCTTCCTCTTTGAATAGATCCTGTGTTTTGAGAACCTGCAGTCCAAAGAAGGATCATGGTGGTCCCAGCAGCCTCTGGCCCTCTTTGCTAAGCATTCAGTATCATTTAAAGAGGTTTTATTCTGCATTTCAGCGGATTGAGAAATGTGTATTTCCTAAATAAATAAATAAGGTTGCTCAGGATTTAAAGAAAGTCCCAGAAGTACATGCAGCCATCGAGGTGGTCTGTACCCGTTGCTCGGACTCTTCGGCCCGCTCCAGTTTTCAGGAGTGACTGTGTTTGCCTCTGATGAGAAGGGTAGCGTCAGACTAGGTTCTGAGTGTGTTCTTGAGGGTTAGTGTAGGGCCCTTGTCTTTGCCAGATGTTTTCAAATTCCATTGTGAACACACGTGCCGACGCAGTGTGAGCGTGATCCCGAGCATGTACTCAGCATGCAGAGTCACTGGCTTGACGCGGAGGGCAGCAGTGTGAAGTGTGGCTTCCTAGTGGCAAGTGGTCTGGGGTTCTGGATGTGGCCAGGAGGCTCCAGGTGGGGAGTTCTTTTGACTTAGTGGCCGTGCCAATTAGCCATTGTAAAATTGACTTTTTACATTTTTCCCCCCTTCTTTGTAGGATTGGGTCTTTAGGGAGCACCAAAATTTTTAAGTTTTGTTCTCAGCTCAGGAAACACTTGTGGTTAATAATCTGAGTAACTGCTGGTCTTTTCCCTTTTCTGGGTAATCGTTAAGATGTCTGTGTATGGCCTTTGTGAATGAATTTGGTAATGATGGTACATTCAAGATCTCGTTTGGTGTTCTTTTATATAGTCACCGCTGTATTCTCTTTGCCACCATGAATGCTATCTCCGCCAGTTTCAGAGGTGTCAGGAAGGACCCGCTGCTGTGTGAGAGCCTGCGGAAGGGAACCCCTCCTGGAGGGGACCACGAGGGCAGAGAGGCGCAGGCTAGAGTGCTGGGTGAGCAGGGACGGTCATGGAGGCTTCTCTGAGGGGCAGCTAGCAGTGAGAGGGGGCAGACCCGGCCATGTGCCGGGAAGAGCTTATGCGAGAGCGCTGAGGTGGGCATGAGCTTACTGTGCTCCGGACAGCAAGAGGCTAGTTTTGCTGGGCTGGAGAGGAGAGGGGACGGGCGGCAGGGCAGGTCAGGCAGGTCGTGACAGGAACTGTGGCTCAGGGGACAAACTGGGTGGGCTTTAACGGTGATGCCATGAGGAGGAGCAGGGCAGAGCTGGAATTTGGGTATTTACAAAGGTTGCCCTGAAGAGGCTTAGAAATTGATAACAAGGGTAGATTTTCTGTTCTACCTAACATGGAGATTCCTTGGGGAAATATTAAGCTCTTGCCTCATTTAGCTTTAAAAATGTAGTTATTAGTATCACCCACCTCTGTGATGATTTGGCTCATTTGGGAGAGAGGTGTTGTGCGAGTAAATGCACCCCAGCCATTAGCAGTTACAGCAGATCTCAGTGTGGCCCTGGTAGAGACCGGTTCTCAGCCTAGCTGGCAACTGGAAGATTGCAAAGCATGAGAAAGTTATCAAGCTCAAGCCACATGGGATTTTTGTGTAGAAACATGAGTTCCTCCTGCCCTCTCACAGCAGGCAGCCAGCCTTGGCAGCCAGCCCCTGCATGCTGAGGCATCCGCGGTCCCTTTCTGCATCCCACCCCACCCTTCCCTAGCGTTTCTTCCGTCTGGGGTGCTGCGCCCTGGTTCGTGTTCAGCCGCCTGCTTCCCCTGGCACCTCCGTCTTGCACTTGGTGTCCTGGCGGGGAGGTTGCTTCCTGCACAGTTCACTCGCTGACTGTGTGACCTGGGCAGCGTAAACACTGGAGTACCGCGCCTCTTCATCTGTAGGGAGGATGGCACAGGAACTGCCTCGCTGGGCAGTTGGAGCGTGAGTTATTCTCAGGACTGGGATGTGCTCAGTAACTGGGCGTTGTGGCTATTTCTGCCGTCAGGACAGGAAGTGTGTCCCACCTGGCTTGGCGCAGTTTCAGTCCCTGCCACCTTTGGTGTCTGGCACAGGATCAGTGCCCAGAAACTGTTGGACGAAAGAAGGAACAGGTCCTCAAGCCATGAGCTAGTGAGCGTCTGAGGGAAGAGCCCACTGCACTGACAGTGCCTGGTAGCTGCTGAGCAGGGACCCTCTGGCACGGTGGTCACCTTTTGTGGCTTTGGTGTGTGGGCTTGTCTCCCAGCTGGCCTGGACGCGGCACAACTCCATTTCCTGTCCTCATCAGCTCTTCCCTTCTGCCTGCCTCCCTTGTCAGACGTGAGGCTTTGTCCAGTTGACTACTGTAGAGTGCACGTGTTCTCTCAGGTCTTCACTGCAGTCTCCGCATATTTCTAAAACTATTTTTTTTTTTTCTTTTTTTGCGGCACTGGGGATTGAACTCACAACCTTGCGCTTGCCAGGGCAGGCGCTTAAGCCGCTACGCCAAACTCCCCAGCCCTGGTTTTTTGAGGCAGGGTCGCACTATGTAGCTCAGGCCGGCATTGCGCTCGCATTGTAGCCCAGGCCGGCCTCGAACTCACAACGCTCCACCTACCTCAGCCTCCCGAGTGCTGGGATTAAAGGCGAGCGCCACCACACCCGGCCTCTAAAACTATTGATTTTATTCATATTTTACTCTTTTAATGAAGGAAGCCAGTAAAGGGTCTTTGGTGAGAAGCCCTGGGACAAAGGCTGCGAGGTTGTGAGTTTGATCCTGGTGCCACAAAAAATAAATAAATAAATAAAATAAATAAAATTTTATGTATTTGGTTTATTTTTCTTGAAGTTTCTTAAAAATAAAACCCACCTGATTCCTATACCTTACCAAGAGTGAAATGAGGTATAGGAAGGTCTCTGTCTCCCCTACAACCGAAATCTTACTTCCATGTGTTGTCTTCTTTTTGCCGCTCTGTGCATTTCTTATTCACTGGTAATGTTGCAGGCAATGTTTCACCTCCTAAAAATTCTCCAATTCACTAACGTAGACGGTGAATTACTGAAGGACCATAGACAAGTAGTGAATTACTTGGAGGACTCCCAAAGACAGCAGCTTTTTTTCTTTTTTTTCGGTACCAGGGATTGAACTCATGACTTTGCGCTTCCCAGGCAAGCCCTTGTGCCGCTGAGCTAAGTCCCCAGCCCAACAGCAGCATTTTTTACAAAGGTGTGTCTTTGGGTCGTTTTGCTCCTACCTCTCTCGGGGGTAACCTTTCTCATGGACATGTGATGTGCCCTGTGAATGCAGTCAGGGAGTCAGAGTAAAAGCTTGTCCTTTGAGCTGCCTCCACGAGGTTTGCACTGTATCTGAGAGGCTCGCCGACAGTCTTTACAATACTTGAGCCAGAGCCTGGTGAGACCCTGGGTCAGGAGAAGAAAGCCAGGCAAGCTTCGACTTTCCCCAGCCTTAGTTCTGACTAGGAATGCCTGAAACGCCCACCTCTGCCCATGAAGGCCTGGTGCAGTGAAGGGATGGTTTGCGGCCACTCAGAATGACAGGAAGCCAGCACAGACAGCACGATTCACAAAAGCTGACCATCAGGTATCTTATTGGCTGTGACTACAGTCACACTGGGACCTAGATGGTAGGAGAGGAAAGGGCTGAGTAGTGAGAATGGAGGTTGGTCAAACAGGGCCTGCCGGCGTGGGGGTGGGGTGCTCACTGCCTTCCACAGCGCCATGCTAGCCCAGGAACAGACGTTTGCACTTAAAACTGTCCCGGGCCGGTGATACAGATGCTTTTGAAAGAGCAGAGCTACCTGAGTGGGAATCGCATGCTTTGAACAGATGATGTGTGTGATGGCGAGGGTTAACTGGTTACAAAAATTTAGGTTTTCCTTAATGTACTTTAGGATGCCTTTTTTTTTCTTACAGGAAGGAAAAGGCTACCCTGCTGTGTTGAGTAAAACAAAACAAGATGCAGCCCCCTCTTTTTCCTTTTTCTTTTTTAATTTTAATTTTATTATTATTATTATTATTTATTTATTTACTTTTTGTACAGGGGATCAGGCTCACAACCTTGCACCTGCCAGGCAGGTTCTTTTTTTTTTTTTTTTTTTTTTTTTTTTTTTTTTTTGCGGCACCGGGGATTGAACTCACAACCTCGCGCCTGCCAGGGCAGGCACTTAAGGCACTAAGCCAAACTCCCGGCCCTAGTTTTTTGAGGCAGGGTCGCACTATGTAGCTCAGGCCGGCCTTACGCTCGCGTTGTAGCCCAAGCTGGCCTCGAACTCACAACGCTCTGCCTACCTCAGCCTCCCGAGTGCTGGGATTAAAGGCGTGCGCCACCACGCCCGGCTGCCAGGCAGGTTCTTAAGCCACTGAGCTAAATTCCCGGCCCTATTTTTTGAGACAGGGTCTTGCTTTGCAGTTCAGGCTGGCCTTGAACTCACTTTGTAGCCCAGGCTGGTCTCAAACTCATGATGATCCTCCTGCCTCAGCCTCCCAAGTGCTGGGATTAAAGGCGTGCGCCACCACTCCCGGTTTCCTCTTTTTCTCATGTCTTTCCTACCATGCTGTTTAGGGTTCTGAGCCTTATTTATTTCCAGGGAAATGGTTCTGTGACCTGGTGGAGCTCCTATAAAATGCCCTGCCTCTCACCAGCTTGCTCTGCAGTTTGTAGTAGAAGGTTTGTCTGAGAGGTGTTTTGAAATCCTCTGCTAGCCACCTGGTTTTTAGGTGATGGTTTCCAAGGCAACCACAAGCTCTGTCTCTCTGGAAAGGCTGTTTTTAAATCTCTGGAAGTAGAGATTAAAACTGCATTCCAGCCTCACCACTGGGACTGGCTACTCAGGACTGGCGGAGCGGTGAGCCTCGGTGTGTGCTGAGCTTGCCCAGCAGCCTGGAAACCAGCATCCCTCGATGAACACATTGTTTCCATTGCTGAATTACCTGTGCTGCACAGTGTTCCAGAGAGATAAGTCACTTTATTTGCTGATCTCTTATCTCTTCCTTTGAGAATATTCGCTTTTTCAGATGAAATCATTGGAAACAAAATGGGTTGTGCCAGGTATTAGAACTGTCAAACTGGTGTTCCTACTTTGTTGATGGTGCGGAGCGGTACATTAGCACAGGCCTGAGCTCCTAGCCTGTGGGAGAGGCTTGGGGGCCGGACAGAGGCCGTGACCCCAGCCTTTCTAGCAAGGGACTGGCTGGGCACCCGGGAGCAGCGCAGGCTGCAGCTGCAGCAGGGGGATCGAGGACCTGGCCCAGCCGTGGGCTGAGGCAGGGCTGCTTGGGCTGCGAGTGCCCTGCCGTGGTTGCCAAGCCCAGTTGTGGTTTGGTGTAACATGCAGTGTTCATAAAAGAACTGACCACTAGAGGTACACATCTTCAGACATTTCACTTCATTCTACATAAATCACCAAGACTCTTCAGTCTGACTTTTGTTGTCTTGAATTTCTCTGGTGAGTTGTAGTAGAATGATTCCTACATGTGGAACTCTGGATGCTGGGCCATACCTCTGCACAGACAGGCACAACCCTGCTCTCTTAGAGTTTACACCTACCTTATAGGAGAGGCTGAGACAGACATTGAGCAGAGACGAGTAAATTCCACAGCTTGTTAGAAGACCATGATGGCACACGCCTTTAATCCCAGCACTCAGGAGGCTGAGGCAGGAGGATGGTAGTGAATTCGAGACCAGCCTGGGTTACAAAGTGAGTTCAAGGCCAACCTGAACTGCATCGTGAGACCCTGTCTCAAAAAATAGGGCCAGGGATTTAGCTCAGTGGCCTGAGCGCCTGCCTGGCAAGCACAAGGTTGTGAGTTTGATTCCCCTGTACCAAAAAAAAAAAAAAGAAGGCCATGGGGCTCAGGAGAGAACAGACCTGAATGGGTGGGGAGCTCTAGGGCTGTGGGGTCAGTGGCAGCCTCGCTGGGGTGGGGGTGGTGTGTGTGGCGTGGGGGACGGACTGAGGCCAATCCAAGCAGAAGAAGAGTGAGTTGTCTGTGCTGGGCAGAGCCTGGACCAGCACAGAGGCCACTTGGCTAGACCTGGGGAGTGCGGGAGGAGGGGTGGCCGCTCGAGGGAAGGCCTGAGGGAGGACCAAGTGCCTCAGTGGGAGGTGAGTGCGTGCAGCTGTGAGCGCCTGGGCCATTAACCCGCCGAGGAGCTGCTTGGCTGGTGTTTGAGGGTCACAGTGTGGAGAGAGGACTAAAACAAGACAAGAGGACATGGGATAATCCTCGAGGAGACAGACTGCAGTGCTCACGCAGGGACCAGGCCCCGCTGATGATGGGGGAGAACCAGCAGGCCTGGTTGGCTCTGCCCAAAGAATGGCCTCTGTTTTTCTTTTGTCTTTCTTTCTCTCTGTGTGTGTGTGCGTTTGACACAGGGTCTCACTATGCAGTTCAGGCTGCCCTTGGGCTCACTTTGTAGCCCAGGCTGGTCTTCAAGTTGCAATGATCCTCCTGCCTCAGCCTCCCGAGTGCTGGGACACAGGAGTGTGCCACCATGCCTGGCTTTTTCTTTTTCTTTCTTGAAGTGAATTCAAGGGGATAAGGAGGAGTTAGAGGTGCTTATGTAATGTGTATCTTTCATTTGCCCGATACCTGCTCTCAGGCCTGAAGAGGAGGAAGGAGGAGGTTATGCCAGCTGCCAGCTGGGGCCAAGGGCAGCCTTGGCCACCTCTGTTAATCTCTGAGACTGCACAATGGTTAAAGAATGGTTTGAATCACATTGTTTATATTTGTCAGTGACAGAAGTGACTCAAACCAGAGACTGGGCACATTTGCTCTGCCTCAGTTGCTGCTGGCTTCCCAATGAGTGGTAAGTGTCTTTGGAGGGCCTCCTGCATGCTGGCTGACCAGGTCATGAGTGTATTTCTCTAGAGGTTGGGGAAGATAAAGGGTGAGGATTTCAAATGCAGTTTTCTTGCTCTCAAGTTGTAGGTTTGCTACTTGTAGAACTTGAATGAGGAGGACAGGTATATGCTACGTGTGCCCCTTGTGCTACCAAATGTTATGGTCTCTAAGGGGAGCTGGCCCAAGGCACTGCAGCAACCTGCCTGGTGAGCAGCTTGCAGTGCTCATTCTGGCGGGGTTGGGAGGGGAGGACGGCAGGCCGGAAGTGTCCTTGCTTCCCCTCACTTGCCCAGACACGGGTTGAGCCCTGCTGTGTGCAGCTCGGGGGCACCAGAGGTGCACAGAGGAGCTGGCAAAGCAGGGCTGCCCCGCCCACCCCCAGGACCCAGTGCCTTAACCAGTCCCTTGCTTGTCTCTTTGTCCTCCTGTTTGATGGAGTAAGAAACGCCTGGGGGTTTGTAATGCAAGTCTACCTTCATCTTTAACCTTGTCTATTCTTAGTTATGCAGACTTAGCATAAAGTTTCTGAAAAGAAAAAAACAAACAACAGGAAAACACGATTTTCTGGTTTCCCGATCGCCCTTTCTTATGGCACACTGTTCATGCTTTATGGCTGCAATAATTCTTGATCCTCTTGGAGAATTCTCTTTTTTTTTTTTTTTTTTTTTTTTTTTTTTTTTTTGCGGCACCGGGGATCGAACTCACAGCCTCGCACCTGCCAGACAGGCGCTTAAGCTGCTGAGCCAAACTCCCGGCCCTGGTTTTTTTGAGGCAGGGTCGCACTATGTAGCTCAGGCTGGCCTTGTGCTCACGTTGTGGCCCAAGCCGGCCTCGAACTCACAACGCTCCGCCTACCTCAGCCTCC
>RJWM01020099.1:0-37845 GCA_004363535.1 Dasyprocta punctata
TTTTTTTTTTTTTTTTTTTTTTTTTTTTTTTTTTTTTTTTTGCGGCCCTGGGGATTGAACTCACAACCTCGCACCTGCCAGACAGGCGCTTGAGCCACTGAGCCAAACTCCTGGCCCTGGTTTTTTGAAGCAGGGTTGCATTATGTAGCTCAGGCTGGCCTTGCGCTTGCGTTGTAGCCCAAGCTGGCCTCGAACTCACAACGCTCCGCCTACCTCAGCCTCCCGAGTGCTGGGATTAAAGGCGTGCGCCACCGTGCCCGGCTATATATTTTCTTTATTAATATCTACTTGTATTACATTATCATAAAAAAATGAAAAACTGTGTATCTGGAAATGTGCCAGGGGTATAACAGTATTTATTCAGGTCCTGAGGCTCCTTCCCCAGCCCAAGAAGTGGTTCTTGGTTCTTTTTCTCTACAGTAGGTAAAGAGGGGGACAGGCAGTTTTGTAGCCACCTTTGTAACTGAACCTAAGGTCCACCTGAGGTGGGCTCATAACTCTGATGGGAAAAGGCTTAGCCAAGGCTCCCTATAGGTGCATCTTTGGCTTGTTAGTTCTCCTCTTATAAAAACATGAGTATCTTATTCCAGAATGTGAAGCAGCACAAACCATTGAGAGGATAGATTTTTTGGCTTCTTAATCCTATTTGTTAATTCAGGGCTCTTAAATTGGAGTATCGTAAGTCCCCAATTTATAAATGAGTTCTGTTCTGGGAGAACATTCATAAGTCGGATTCATGTAAGTCCAACAGAGTGAATCTAACATACCTTTGACACAGATATACATGAAATGTGAAGTTTGTTCCTATCTGTGAAAGTTCGCAATGTGTTTGTAAGTCAGACTTGCTGTACAGTACATTTTTCTGTATTTTCTTTTTTTAATGGATTCTCTGCAGTGATCATGTCTCTTCATTTAATTATGGTAAATATAAATAATAAAAACATATGTTTTTCCTCTTAATATGTTAATCTGCTCAAAAATTCTGGTTTTAGTGTCAGATTTTCACCAAATTTCTGATGCAGTTCAGTTGCTTGTGGTTATCTTGAAAGTCCATTTTCACATGTCTGTACTAATGCAATCACTTTCCTAACTTGTGGCTTTCCTGTAGCTGTGCGGCCCCACTCTGCACCTGAATACAAAGATGAGACCATGACAGTTCACCAGGTCCCCATATACAGTGAGTATGAAAGCCAGATTTCCCAGGAAGAGGAGGGTATGAGTCCTGAGTATCAGAAATGTGGGTAAAAGCAGAAACTGTGTACTTGCTGTGGCTACCCTATGTTGTATCCTTTGTACGTTTAGGAAATTTGACTGAAGAGCGTATGGTCCTATGAACAGATGTGTACTCATATGTAATGATGGTGATCTTGTTTTGGAACATTATGTAATTAACTGCTGTCAGGAAATAGCCTGGACTCAGATTGGCTTATTCATTGCTTGAGGGTTAGAGGGTTGTTTGCCACAGATATAAATACCCTCTTTTGATAAGAAGGTTCTGGAGGGGTTTGTTCAGATTGAACACAACAGCAGAATGTTATCAGGGTTTGAGAAGCTCCTGGAAAACTTGTCAGGTACTAGGGTCAGGTGATGCGGTTTTGACTTGAACAAAGCTCTCTTTGTCACTGTGGCACTTGCATCTGACTAAATGATCTGAGTGAAGTTTTATCTGCATGGGAAGAGTATACCTAGTATTAGTAGGGACATTTAGCATTAACTAGTATGAACTTCCCAAGTGCTAGAAGACCACAGACAAAAGCATAAAGCCCAGAGAAGTCCAGAGGCGATAAGGAGATAAGATTGCATGGTGGCAGGCTTGTACTAATCTCAGCATTTGGGAGGTTGAGGCAGGAGGTTGACCATGAGGTTGACGCCAGCCCAAACTACATAGCAAGAACCTGTCTCAAAAAAAAAAAGAAAAAAAAGATTGCCGTGGGTAGAAGGTAGTAGGGCCTGAGCCATGGCACCAGTGCTCATAGACTGGGAGATGGTAGTCTGAGTAGACTCCTCCTTACCTGGCCTACTCCTGGCTGGATGTATTAACCTGACCTATACTACCCTCCACCCGCAGTTGTCTCCCTCCGTTGTTTCTGTCTAGTTTCTCTAGCCGTTGTTCTTCCCTCTATAGCACTTGACAGTTTATTTGTTTTTGTGTGGTCACTGCCTAGCTGACTGGCCTGTGGCTGTGAGTTCCCTTTGTATGGTGTGTAATTTGATGGTTTCCTGTGCTCCCCAGGTGAGCAGGAGCCTGACAAGCACCAGCCATCACAGAGCCCAGAAAGATCCCCCCCCAGGCTCAGCCCAAAAGTGACTTCCGACTCAGGATCAGCTGCAGATAAACAGCACCTTCTAGATGTCAATGGTATAAATAAACCCTGCTGGAAAGGTACTTGTATTTCCTTATGTTTTGTCCTTATTTTAGGTTAATTTATTTTCCACTGATAAAAAATAATAATTGTGTATACTTAAGGGCACGAAGAAATTTTTGATCTACGTAGAAAGACTGAATCATTTGTTAAGTTAGCTGTTGTCTTACCAATTTATATTTTTGTGTTTAAGGATGGAAACTTTGTACACTTTAATCAGCATTTCCACTTTTCCCATCACTCTCCCCTACTCCCAGCTTTTGGTCATCTTTCTTGTTTTTGAGGCAGGGTCTTGCTATGTAATTCGGAGCCTAGGCTGGCCTTGAACTCACAGGGATCCTCCTGCCTCAGCCTTCTAAGGGGTGGGATTTACAGGCATGTACCACCACACTTGGCTTTCTGGTCACCTTTTTACTCTTTTTATGACCTCAGCGTTTTAAAATTCCACATATAAGCTGGGCTTGGTGGCGCACGCCTTTAATCCCAGCACTTGGGAGGCTGAGGTAGGAGGAACGTTGTGAGTTCCAGGCTGGCTTGGGCGACAGTGTGAGCAAGGCCTGCCTGAACTACATAGTGTGACCCTGCCTCAAAAAAAATAGGGCTGAGAGTTTGGCTCAGTGGCTTAAGCACCTGCCTGGCAGGCGTGAGGTTGTGAGTTTGATCCCCAGTGCCAGGGAGAAAAAAAAATTCCACATATAAATGAGATCATATGGAATTTGATTTCCTGTGCCTGACTTACTTCATTTAGCATAGTGACTTCCCATTTTATGTGTGGTGTTGCAAATGACAATTCTTTGCCTTTTAATGCTGTTTTATATGTGCAGATACTTTTTCCTGGGCTCATAATGCCTTGGCTTGGGGAAGAGTGAGAATGGTTATCAGAAAGGTGACAATACTGAGCTTTAAAGGCCCTGGATAGCCCTAAACTTGTGTTCAGTTTACCCAGAAGAAAGTAGAGCCTGGCAAATCACATCATACAAAGGGCCTTTGTGTTTTTCATAACTACTGGAATGTTAGTACAAATGAGTTTTTCAGTAACCAGAAACTATTAAGCTGACAAAACCATCATATTAGTGAATGAATCCAAACCTTTTCTTTCAGAATGACACTCGACTGGGAAATAATTAAAAGTCACAAACTAGATGTAGGAACAGAAATGTGTTGCTCAAGGATTCTGTTGTCCAGTGCTGGACAAAGCTCACTCAGTTCCTCTAATCCTGAGGTGTATCTGGTCCGGTGACCAAGTGAAGACAGGCCCTCAGTGCCATCCCCTTTTGGCCAGCAGGGGATGAAGACTATCATTTATGTTCTTCCTGCAGGCCTTCTAGCGTTTGTCTTATTTTGCATATTTTGTTTATAAGTCAAATTGCAATTTATTGTTGGCTGTCTTCACTATTAGGTAAAATGGGTCGCTTACAAAGAATTATTTGCAAAGTTTTTCTGGCTGAAATTTCGCATTTTTTATTTATTTGACATAAGCGGGATAAAAAGAAAACTGACCTGCTGAGGAATATCAAGGTCTTCTTCCACCTTTGTGTTGGGAGGGTAACGTCCACTTAATTTTATGTATGTTTGTATGTGTATATATGTATATATTTATTTTTGGTACTGAGAATCAAACTCAGGACCTTGTGCTTGCTGGGCAGGTACTGTGCACCTGAGCTATATCTCCGGCTGTTTAATTTTATAGAAAGTAAAATTAGGTATTAAGTGATGTGAATTTGTGAAGCCTATGCACCCATTAGCTTGTTATAATCAATTGTGTTTACCCTCAGGTGTTAGCCAGAAAAGAAATGGCAGGGACCCTTCCTTGGTTGTTGCTTTTATATGTAAGGTAAGTGTGTCTTTCTAAACTTAGGTTGTGAATGAGCGTATGACTGGTAGCCAGGGTGTTGCTGTAGTTTGGAACCGTTAGTTAGCACTTTTGCAGTAATTTGAAGAGAACAGCTCCTAAGTTACCTTGTCTAAAAAATATAGATACCACTTATTTTTATATTCCTTTAACCTTGGTCTCTTCCAGTATTCTGTCAGTCTGCATATGCATTTTATATTTGTCTATGATTGGGTCTCTGGGAATTCAGAGTTACAGGAGGTTGTGTTTGTTTTCCTCTGAATCAGGCTTTTATTCAGATTCCAGATTCCCTCAATTTTGTTCTAATTTGTTTCATTTCACTGTAGTAATTAAGGTATTAACATCAGGTAGATTTTTAATACAGTATTACTAAAAACCTAGATCTACAATCTGAAATTGGTCAAATTCCATTAAGAATATTTATTACATTTGGGAATGGTGACACACAACTATAGTCCCATCACTTTAGGCTCAGCGTGTTCAACTTAGTAATTTAGTGAGACCCTGTCTCTAAAAAACAAAAAGGGCTCGTGATGTAGCTCGGTGCAAAGGCCTTGGATTCAATCCCATGTACTGGGTGGATGGGGAGATTTTTATTACAGTAAGCTATTTTAAAAATCTGACTAATGGCCTACTTTTAGTAGGACTTTTATGTTATAATTTTTTTTAATATCCTCTTGCAAGTATTTTTGCCTCGTTTATGGTAAGACTATATTATTCTTTTGTGGGCTTTGTTGGGGGGAGCTGTTAAAATAATGTTGATTTTAAAATATATTTGGAATTTAGTTACTGGCTCATTGGCAGTATCATTTCTATCAATGTATTTGAATAAAAGTTGTAATTTTTATAGAAGTACAGTTGTCAGGTGTCCCTTGAGTAGTTGAGTTTTCATACTCCAAAGTAATTTTTTAAACTATTTTACATAGGAGCCGGGTGTGGTGGCGCACGCCTTTAATCCCAGCACTCGGGAGGCTGAGGTAGGAGGAGCATTGTGAGTTCAAGGCCAGCTTGGGCTACAACACGAGCACAAGGCCAGCATGAGCTACACAGTGTGACCCTGCCTCAAAAAACCAGGGCCGGGAGTTTGGCTCAGTGACTTAAGCGCCTGTCTGACAGGCGTGAGCTTGTGAGTTCAATCCCTGGTGCCGCAAAAAAAACAAACAAAAAACAAACAAAAAAACCTATTCTCCATGGCAACCTTTCAATTATGTTAGTCTGGCCATTGCATTGTCCTCAGGCAGCTGTTTGGGAGCTGTAGGCCCTAATGCTGAGTAACTGCAGGCTGCTTGCCCTGGCTTTCTGTTCCTTCCTTGCTGCCTGGTGCTGCTTCTGAGGGCTGCTCTCACACAGTCAGCCTACAGCACCTCTTCCCCTTGTAGTTAATTTGCTGCTTTGCAGCTGAGGTTTGGAAAGCAGTAAACCGAGCTAATTCAAGTTCTGGGAGGTCAGAGGAAACAAGCTGTAGGCACAAGTCCTGAGAAGCCCCGCTGGAGAGATCAGTGTGCGATTTAGACCACTCTTGGATGACTTGTGGGTCTTGCTGGCTGTGTGTTCTCATTTGTCTTCTGCACTGTCTACTTTCCTCATTCAGGGAACAGATCTGTATGGGTAAATCAGCTTGCTTAGGTGTGCAAATTCCTTTTAGCATTAAAAACATTTAGTTTCCATCCTCAGACGCATTTGAATATGGAGGCAATGCTTATTTACTGTAGTGCTTGTTAATGTCATCCATAGGTGATATATACACACTGAAGCTGCAGTTCTTCATCTAGGATGATGTTACGCCTCCCCCAGGACAGTATTTTTCAAGATGGAGGGAGAATTCTAGAATCATGACAATGAGACTTGTTATCCGAATTTGAGACTTGATTCTGAGAGTAACTTCTTAATTTCAGGAATTTAAAACTGAACACAAATACTTTATCCAGATTTAAAGAAGAAAATGAAGATCAAATGTAATTCAGCAAACATCTGTTACGATCTTAATGACATTTTGACTTTTCTGTTGTATGTGAAATATGTGGACTCAAAATATTTTGACAGAAGTTGGAATGATCATGAGGCTTTGTGATAGGATTATTGTTTGCCCTTTTAACATAAGAGCATGTTGAGAATTTGTTATTATCATTTTTCTCCTCCAGTATAAAAGCAACAACATTATATTGCCAAATATTTGAAAAATCTAGAAGGTAAAAGTACCCATCTGTTCTTTTGTTACTCTATCGCTGTCATTGGAATATTGTGTCACACAGCAATTTGCTTGGTCATTGTCTTGTTAATGCTTTAGTGGCATTCCTTTAGCTATTAATGGATGAATGTAGAATGATAAAACACAATCCAAGTATCATCATGTTTCTCCTGAAGGAAACAGCAGGACACTTTAAATTTTGATATGAAAAAAAAAAGCATAAAATTTTATATATGTGTGGTTTTTTTTTTTTTTTTTTTTGAGTCGGGGCCTCATTATGCATTTCAGGCTGGTCTTGAAATCCCTGTGTATTGCAGGCTAGCTTCAAAATTGCAGTGATCTTTCTGTCTTAGCCTCCCCAGTGCTGGGATTACAAGTATGTGCCACCACACCCAGCAAAATCTGTTATATTTGTAGTAACTTAATATTGGGCAGTGAAACATTGTTTTAAATTGTTCAGGTATTAGTTCTAAACAGTTCCTTCAAAAATTGTATACATTATGGAAACAATGAATTGCATTTTAATTGTAATAAAATAACATTAATTTAAGAAACAGAAAGATACACTTCTAAGAAAGTTGACTAAAACCAAGCTTCATCATCAGCCACTGAAGTTACATCTGGTCCTCTTTGTTACAGCTTCACTTGAAGAAAGGAAACTTCTTGGTGCTCAAAGCAAAGGAAATGGGGCTTCCAGTGTGAGTGTCAGGGATGAGGCTGTTGGGGACTCACGGGTCCCCACTGCTCTTAAAGAGAACGCATCTCACAAGGGCCTTGCGCCTTCCTTTCAGTGGGACGGCTGCCATTGCACCCATCATCGCTGCTGTCAAGGACGGGAAGAATGTCACATACGAAGGAAGAGAGGTGAAGTCACCAGGTTTCCATGGTGATTTAGCACTTATAAATGTACTGGGAACACTGGACAGGACCACTGTCTGGCTCGGGCCCTACCGACCCCACTTTTAAAGGAAGTGGGACAGCTATGAGTTCTGGCACTTGTCTATGCAGTGGAGCTCTTATCTAGACATGCCCTGCTTATCAGCACTGCTGTGTTTGGGCATTCTGTAGGTTTCTCTGGGATCTGGTGGTCATCCTACAAGCATGGATCCTTTTCTTTGTACTTGAGATCAGGGCAGTATAGAAAAACACCTGGTATGGATGTGTGGATGGCATAGCCCAAAAGAATGCCACTGTGGTTTTTGTCTTTTTGTGTTTGGGGTGTTTGTTTGTGTGTTTTGGTACTGGGGATTAAGCCTGAGGCTTCATTTATTTTGAGACAGAGTTGCTCAGTTACCCATGCTGGGCTTGAAATTGTGATCTTCCTGTCTCAGCCTTCTAGAATGCTGGGTTTATAGGTGTGTACCACCAAATCCAGTGTTTTCCAACATGTTCTTTATCAAGATTTTTTTTCTAGTCTCTCAGGCTGTGTGGACCAATGACTGCAGTGTCTTGAATACCAAGCTGTGTTTTCTAGCCACTCTTAACTTTGAAATGTCCCTGTAAGCTAAATTTCTATCTTTTTAAGTATAAACAGAAAGCAGGAAGGGTGTAGGTGATAGCCCATTAGTTGAGTTTTGTGGACGTAGGATGTGTAATGTTAGCAGCTGTTTTGATGGCCATTCAGTTAGGGAAAGCACCGATGGCCCACTGAGCCAGCCTGTTTGATTTTGCAGATTTTAGCCGAAGAACTCTGCACACCCCCGGATCCTGGTCCTGCATTTATTGTGGTAGAATGTCCAGATGAAGGATTCATCCAGCCCATTTGTGACAATGCCACCTTTAAGAGGTAAAGATGTGGGTCTGCAGGTGGCAGAAACGAGCGCCCACATGTGCTCTGCGAAGCCTCATCCAGCAGGGCCCCAGGGTTTCAGGGACTGAGCTGGGTCTCTGTGGAAGCCTGTGATCCAGATGTGAAATCCTTGTCTGTCTGTCCTCTTGGCAGGATTTGTATCACTGCTGGTAGTTATACATGGTTTTGATGTAAAATACATGGAAAACCATAACCACTGAGGACTAGAACATTAACTGGGATTCTTAAAGTTCTAAGTCTAGAATACATTCTAGAACCATCTTTGATTTTTAATTCATCATTTGGATTGTTTTTGCCTATGTGGTTTCCTTCAGTGATCTACACCAAATCTAATGAGGTAGGTCAGAGTATTTTGAGACCGTGGGTCAAGAGCTTGTGTTAAGGGACAGAATTGTGCCTGGGAACATCCTCTGTGCCTGAGTGCTATTCTGTTTGGTCCCTTGGAAAAGTTAGCCAGTTCTGAGGTTAAAGTTTAATCCAGGGTAGAATCTTTGATACATACGTCTATTCTAAGTTTTCTCCCAGGACACAGCACTTGTGGCACAGTCCCCATGTGTACGGATATGTCCTGAGTTTGTCACTTCATAAAGCAGAGGTCCATGTGCTCTTCCTTCATTTAGGTGCCAAGGAGAGACAGATGCCCCCGTGGCCGTGGTGGTTCACATGGCCCCAGAATCTGTGCTCTTGGACAGCAGGTACCAGCAGTGGATGGAGAGGTATGGAGCCCAACCTGCTGAACATGGGGCAGCTCCTCGGGGTGGTGATGTGCCCCCTCAGGGTTAAGTGCTGTCTACCCTCACTTCTGCACTTGCCAGCATTTTCTCTGGAAATCTGCCTTCCAATTTCTGGCAGTGCCTGTCAGTACCACTGTTCAGGAGAAAAACCACCACTAGATGGCATTGTATGTACATGCATCCCACTATTACCAGGCTTGATTTCACATCATTTTATATCCTTTATACTCTGCGTGGCATCTGAACCAGAACAGTCTTTTGATTGATGATGCCACATGCGTATTCTAAGTCAGAAACTTGCAAATATGAAATAATAGCTTATTATTGAATGCCCACCATAAATCAGCTAGTGTGTTAAATGCCCTATGTTTCCTGTATCCTGTTCTTCCCAGCAAGCCTGTGAGGTAAATCTTCTACAAGAGTGTAGTAACTGGGAGGAGAGAGTACCCTGTTCTCATGACTTCAGGTGAAGCCGTCAAGCACCTGAGAGAAGAGTGTGTCTGTGGTGTCCTCTTGCTTGTCAGTGCCCGCCTTACTCCTTCCTACATAGCTCGCTGTCCCATTCCTTAAGGGTCTGAGTCATAACATAATCTGTTTTTCTCTTTTGACTTTTCTTCTTGGATCCTGCACTCCATGTTGTCTTCAGTTCCCTATCTGAACATCTTAGTTTTTCTTGGGTTTTCTACCACTCTTACCAGCACACCCCAGGGGCAACTATGATAGGGAGAGAACACTGGACCTTGTGACAGAAGAAGCAGAATTTGCTTACCCATTTAGTAACTATTTGGGGCAAGCGAGGGATCTGTTAGAACATTTCCATCTATGTTAGGACTTCTGATCTCCAGTGCTGCCCGTTGGTCCCTAATGGATTCAGTAAAGGTATGGTTGGTTTCAACTTAGGTTTGGGCCTGACACCCAGCACTTGGTCCTGAATGAGAATTGTGTGTCAGTCCACAACCTTCGCAGCCACAAGATTCAAACACAGCTCAACCTCATCCACCCAGACATCTTTCCTCCGCTCACCAGTTTCCACAGTAAGGTAATGTCCCCGTACAGCCCCTGACTGCCCAGCTCCTGTCCTGTTGGCACTATTGAGTGTGTTCTCTTCTCTTTCAGGAGGAAGGGGCAGCCCTCAGTGTGCCCACTGTCCGGGGTGAATGCCTCCTCAAGTACCAGCTCCGTCCCAGGCGGGAGTGGCAGAGGTCTGTGCCATTCTGAGCCAGGGCAGTTGTCTAGGTTGGGCAGGGAGCCTTTTGGTAAATAACCAAGTGGTGGATGTTTTCAGGAAGCTTTTGGGGCCATGTGGTCTTTGTTCTAAGTACTCAGCTCTGCCATCATAGCACAGGAGAGCCATAGACAATACATAAATGAGTGGGTCTGAGCCTGACCCTAGTTTGAGTAAAGTTGGGAGATTTGGGGCCAGTGATTATCCTTTTCAGAAATTGTTTTCCATGATAACAGTGATAGTGATGATCATTTTACAATATAGGAAATGTATGCTGAAGGAAGTCACCCATCCTGTTACAGAGTAAGAGGCTTAACATTTCATATTTTTAAAAATATGTAATGAGGGTGTATTTAAAATATGTGGATGTAGACTTATGACTTGGTTTTTTATCAGTTTTTTAATATATTGTTAATGTCCAGTAAAAGGAGTTTTATTGGTATTTCTGTTATAGGTATTTACTCATGCTATGAGGAGCGCAGGCTGTTCAGATATTTCCAATGTTTTGCTATCTTTTTTTTTTTTTTTTTCTGTGGCACCGGGGATCGAACTCACAACCTCGCGCCTGCCAGACAGGCACGTAAGCCGCTGAGCCAAACTCCCGGCCCTGGTTTTTTGAGGCAGGGTCGCACTGTGTAGCTCAGGCCAGCCTTGCGCTCGCGTTGTAGCCCAAGCCGGCCTCGAACTCACAACACTCCGCCTACCTCAGCCTCCCAAGTGCTGGGATTAAAGGCGTGCGCCACCACGCCCGGCATGTTTTGCTATCTTAATGAACAAGATTAATGTCTTGTATATAAATCTTGGAATAGACTCTGTCCCTGAAGGTAATCTATAAATGTGTGATTACCAGGTCAGAGTGTGACACTTCTTCAGGCCCTGGTCATCAATCGCTGTCTAGAGAGCCTCTTGCCAGTATTCTCCAGCCAGGAGGGTGAAAAGTGCTCCATAGTTTTATTTTAGATTTTGAGCTCTGAATCTGGACTCAGTTAAGTTTCCTGGCCACTCCACAGTGTCAGTGTTTGGAGAGACCATGATTTGGGCTGTGACTGGGCACAGTACGCAGTTGTATTTGGCTGGCTAGTGCTCCTGAAGAGCCTCTGTAGTAGGGTGTCCTGGTCCACAGGCTGAGGAGCCTACTGCTTCCCTTGTCAGTACCTGCCAGGCTGTTCCACAGGCAGTGACTCATCTAGCCAGTGTTCAGACTCACCTTGTGCTTGGGAGATGTACAGTTTTGGGGGCCTGCCCCAGACCTGTTGAAATAGAATCTTGAGAGTTGATTTGGGTCTTAATTCTGAAGTTCCTGGTGATTTTAAGAGCCATCAGTCCCAGGTGTTGCTGCTCAATGTAGTAGGGCAGAAATGCCCCCATTAATCTTCAACAGTAGGTTCTCAGGCTCCTTCCAGAGCTTCTGAGTTGGTTCTGCATTTTATCAAGGTTCCCAGCAATTAACTTTATGTACTCTCGAGGGCCCTGTTTCTCAGCTGTAGCCACTTGGCAATGTCTGGTGGCATTTTTGGCCATTGTAGTATAGGATGGGGTAGTGGTCAGGATAGGATAGCTCCTACCACAAATGCTTATCTGGTCATAGCATCAATAGAGCCCAGTTGTCAGGCCTTGAGGTTGAGAGATGCTGTGAGAAGTTCAAGCTGTTTGGAACTCATTCTGAGATACCCCATGTTGCTGAGGAAGGTTCCAGAGGCAGCTAGGTTTGGAAGGAAGGAAGACTTCTGAAGGAAGACTTTGCATGTAATCCCCTTGGACTGATGCTGAATGTCCAAACCAGCACTTTCTGAGGCCACATACCACATTTTGGTCACTCGAAGTGCCTCTCTCTTTGCAGGGATGCCATTCTTACTTGCAATCCTGATGAGTTCATAGCCGAGGCCCTGGAGCTTCCCAGTTTCCAGGAGAGTGTGCAGGAGTATAAGAACAGCATTCAGGATATCCCAGCCCCCACAGGTGAGTGGGACACCACAGGGCAACCTCTTTCCTTGGATTCTGCCACTTGCTGTGGACCTCACAGTAGTCTGGAGATCATCTGTGGGATCCTGTGGAGGGCTCTGAATGTGTTCTGTGTTGACTTGAGGTCTAGTCCTGAGTTTGCTAATAAGTGTCCACAGCCCACAGCATATCTGGCCAACTCTCTCACTTCACTGGGTTTTCCTTTCGCCATCAGGAATAGTAGTGAATTTGTGTGTGTGTTTGTGTGTGTGTGTCTTTTTGAGACATGGTTTTGCTGTGCAGTTGAGGCTGGCTTTGAACTCACTTTGTAGCCTAGGCTGACTTCGAGTTTGTGGTGATCCTCCTGCCTCAGCATCCCCAGTATTTGGCATGCACCACCATGCCCAGTGTGTTCATGGGCACATTCTAACCTAGTTTATTATATAATCCAGGGCTTCTGTACTCTGTCTCTGCATTAGAGTTAAGCCTTTGGTGTGAGGTGTGGAATCCCAAATGCCTGGGTCGCACCCAAGACCAATTTTACAGTGGGGCCCAGGCATTCTTCACAAGGTACATGTGTGCAGTGTCTGGAGATCATCTGTGGGATCCTGCGGAGGGCTTTGAATGTGTTCTGTGCTGACTTGAGGTCTAGTCCTGAGTTTGCTAATAAGTGTCCACAGCCCACAGCATATCTGGCCAACTCTCTCACTTCACTGGGTTTTCCTTACGCCATCAGGAATAGTAGTGAATTGGTGTGTGTGTGTGTGTCTTTTTGAGACACGGTTTCGTTGTGCAATTGAGGCTGGCTTTGAACTCACTTTGTAGCCTAGGCTGACTTCGAGTTTGCAGTGATCCTCCTGCCTCAGCATCCCCAGTATTTGGTATGCACCACCATGCCCAGTTAGTAGATAGTGAATTTTGTGACCTTTGTGCTTACTGGTTTTTCCAGTGGTTTTTTTTTTTTTTTTTGTGGCACCGGGGATCGAGCTCCCAAGCTCGCGCCTGCCTGACAGGCCCATAAGCCGCTGAGCCAAACTCCCGGCCCTGGTTTTTTGAGGCAGGGTCGCACTGTGTAGCTCAGGCCAGCCTTGCACTCGCGTCGTAGCCCAAGCCGGCCTCAAACTCACGACGCTCCTCCTACCTCAGCCTCCCGAGTGCTGGGATTAAAGGCGTGTGCCACCATGCCCGGCTTCCAGTGTTATTTTTTAACCAGTGATATTCAAAGAGAATGCCAGAATAGAAGGAGGGTTTGGGGTTTTAATTTAGCACAATGATTTTTCACCAGACTTGCCTTCCTCTGTGGAGGTGAGCAGCAGGCAAGCCACAGAGGTGGGCAGACATTCACTCCTCCTCCCGTGTGTGATTTGGGAAGACTGACTTCCCACAACTCCTTTCCCCTCCATGCATGCTTGGCTGTCTGCTGTGTATGCTAAAGGCTCACTGAGTTCAGGGATCCTTGCAACACACACAAGAGCCTGTTGGTCCAGGTGAGGTTGAGAAAGGGACACTGGAATCACTCAGCCTCCCTGGACTTGACTCCTGGCTCTGCCTCTTCCTTTCTCCTGGCCCTGTGCACTGTAAACTTGCTGAGTGGCCCAGGTTGGCCGTGAACTCGTGATCCTTTTGTCTCAGTGCCCAATGGTATGCACCACCACACCAGGCGATAGCTTTTGTCTTTCTTTCTTTTTTTTTTTAAGGAAGGACTATAAAATCTATTTGTTCTTCTTTCCAGTATGCCACTTTCCTCGCAAACAGCTTGATGGTCTTGTACTGATGAGGAAACCCTTCCTGGGAAGGTGAATGCCAAGGTCCCTCCTGGAAACTTGGACTTAACTTTATTGCTTACCTCTCATAGCTAGATGCTGGCTCACTGTTTGAAGCTATAAAAGGGAAAAAGGCCCACTTCTCCTCCCCCAGGACATGCAAGCTAAGATGACAGGCTCTTAGGGCATTATAGTGTTGTGTTTTCATGTTACCTTGGTTAGTGTAGTAGAACTTTTGTTTGAAAAATAAGTGTTGACTTAATTTTGACTTACTGACTCAGAAACGCGAACTGTTGTACATGTGTTTTCCACAGAGAAAAAAAACCAGTATCCAGAAATCATCTTCCTTGGAACAGGGTCTGCCATCCCTATGAAGATTCGGAACGTCAGCGCCACGCTGGTCAACATAAGGTAGTATGCTTTCCCAAAAAACAGCCATCTGTCAAAGTGTACACTTATTTTTCAAACAAAAGTTCTGTTCCACTCACCAGGCTAATATGAAAACACAATAGTATAAAGCCCCATGAACCTGTCATCTTACAGTAACCTGGAGGAGAAGTAATGGGCCTTATTCCCTTCTGTAACCTCAAGTTAACTTCCTTCTGGGAATCAACAAAACTTATTACGACTTTTAATTAATTAAAAAAAAAAGAGCTAAAACTACTTTTTGCTTTGCCCGTGCTAAGAAATTCTCACTTAATTTTCCCACTAGTTCTATGAAGTGGTAAAGAATTACCCATTTTATAGATTGGTAAAACTGGTACATTAAATAACAAATCTAAAATTTCAACTGGTGTCTTAACTGCTACACTGTATTGTCCCTCCAACTCCTTATTGCTGGTGTGTTAAAAAGCTTTTGGGTTTTGTACATTGATTTTATGTTCATCCACTTTATTGGATTCCCTTGAATATTTTTTCTTTTAGTTGATTATCTTGGGTTTGCTTGGGGTCATCTAGCTGAAGAGAGATTAATCAGAGGCCTTATAAAATGTAGATGGCACCTCTGCAGATGGAAGAAAGACTATGAAATACCACGTTAGTCTACATTTCACTGTGTCATCTTAGATGCTAGTGATGGAGAAGTAATAACCAAATAATGCAATAAATGTACACAGCACCAGGATATACCCTGAGATCAGATATTTGCAACTCAGCGTTTTTCTTATGACTGAGAAATGCAGGGGTGACTGCTAGCTTGCTTTCCTCATAACGGCTTTCTAGAGAGAGGACAGACTTAACCAAACTTACTTTATGGTTAAATTAACTGGCTTTTTATATAAGCACCTCAAAGAGAAAGTATGAGAATATCTAGAAGATGGAAATTTCCACAGCTTCTCCCTGTTCCCTACCAAAGCAGACATTCTCCGAGTTGCCAGAAGCCTTTCCAGTTGGAGTAACTGTCTTCTTCTGTAGCCCTGACAAGTCTCTGCTCCTGGACTGTGGTGAAGGCACATTCGGGCAGCTGTGTCGTCATTATGGAGATGAAGTGGACAGGGTCCTGGGCTCCCTTGCCGCTGTGTTTGTATCCCATCTCCACGCAGACCACCACACGGTGAGTGTCAGGTCAGACCAAGTGCCAGCCTGCAGGGAAGTGCTGTCTTCCCTCCTATTCCAAACTTGTGGGGAGTCTCTGCAACTCATTTCGTTCTAGGAAAAGGTCTTTTATAAAACCCCAGTGCTAAGCAGAAATGGCTTATCTTTGTGTTTGCTTTTTCATGTGACAGTACAGGTTTGGCTTCTTCCAACACTTGAATCTTGCCTTTTCCACAGCCTCCTGGAAGAAACTGGTCAGATAAGTGAGAGGTGGCTGTGAGGCCTTTGCTTTGGGCAGTCCTAGGGGTTCCTGGGTCCCAGGCTATTGCAGTGTCTTTCTAACATGGACCATGTTGCTTTCTGCCTGTGATGTTCCATGGGTCAGCATGGGCCACATTCCAACTGTGGTCATGCTAGAGGGCTAGTGCTGGTTTTATAGAGAACAAAGAATTTCTGCAAGACACAAAACTCAGCGTAGATGAGAAGACATTGAATTTGCACCAGGCCGATCCATATCTTAGTTTTTCCTTCCCAGGGTTTGCTGAATATTCTGCTGCAGAGGGAGCGGGCTTTGGTAAGTGCAGAACTTCATTGACATTTTGAGTTTAGTTGGTTTACATGCTGTGAGCCTAACCTCTTGCCACTCCAAACTCTTTTTTACTGACATGTTCCTCCGTGGACTCAGCACTCGGATCTCATTGTTTCAGGCATCTCTGGGAAAGCCGTTCCACCCTTTGCTGGTGGTAGCCCCCAGCCAGCTCAGGCCATGGCTGCAGCAATACCACAACCAGTGCCAGGAGGTTCTGCACCACATCAGGTGAGTGTCCAGGGTCACCTGACTCCAGTCTGCCACCCTTCATTGCCGTCGCCTCCAGAAATTCAAGGTTGACACCAGGGCAGTTCACAGTATCCCCTGGAAGCCGTGGCCTTAGTGTTTGCTTGGTTTGAACTATTTCTTCCCTGTCCTTAGTTCTATACCGGTTTTTAGACTTTGGCCAGCATGTCTCCACGAGAAATTTTCAGGGCCAGGCATCCAAATAATGGCAAGCTCAGATTGTTCACTCCAGACAGCTAGATGATGGGGGATCGACCCCATCCCCATGTCACAAGAGGGGCGCCCATCTGCCTGGAGACAGCTGTCATCTGTACGGTCTGAGCCAAGGGGGTTTTCACCTGTTAGATTTTTTTTAGTGAACTGGGGAATTGACTTGGCTTTTTACTTGATCAGTTTTACAATTTTAATTATGTTTCTGCATAAGAATAATTTGAGGCTCTCACCAAAGATCTGAACTTTGATTCTATTTGTTAAATGATTGTTTAAAAAATGTCTATTATAATTTTAAAATGTTTTATCCCCTCACAGTATCATTCCTGCCAAATGGCTTCAGAAAGGGGTGGAGGTCTCTGATCCCACCATTGAAAGTCTCATCAGTTCACTGTTGGAAACATGTGACTTGAAAGAGGTAAGGGGCACAGCCATAGGTCTGATGAGGGTAGGGATAGCAGGAAAGAGCCCTCCAGCTCTGCTCCTTCAGTTTCAGACCTGCCTGGTCCGGCACTGCAAGCATGCCTTTGGTTGTGCGTTGGTGCACACGTCTGGCTGGAAAGTGGTCTATTCAGGGGACACCATGCCCTGTGAGGCTCTGGTCCAGATGGGTGAGTAGAGGAAGAAATGAACACATGGAGGTTTGCGTAGGTGGCAGTGCATGTGGATGAGTATGCCGGAGACATGTGGAGACATCAGACTTGGGTGCCCCCTGGAAGTCTCTGAATGTCATTCTAATGTTCAGATAAGTTGCAGGGCCAAGGGAGTAGAGCGTTTCTGGGTCAGATTCAGGACACAGCTGTGGATCCTAGGCCCACATGCTGCTCTGCCAGGGGACTCTATCTTGATGCCTGTTTTTCTCCCTAGGGAAAGATGCCACTCTTCTGATCCATGAAGCCACTCTGGAGGATGGCTTGGAGGAGGAAGCAGTGGAGAAGACACACAGGTAGCAAAGGGTGGCTAGTCTACCCTGTTAGCCGGTCTATTCCATCAAGTGGAGACTGAGTAGCCTCGTATTTGCCCCAGGAGAAAGACTGCCCTCCAGTGACATGGGGCCAGCTGGCTTCCTGCTGAGGGCTGAGGGCCTTTTGCGCCTATGCTGGGTCTCTTACGGGCCTGCTGCCTTTGTTTCCATTGCCTAGACAGTGTTCTGAAAAGGCATGGTGTTTTGAGAGAGTGAGAAACAGGCTGGAATAAACTGCTATGTCAGAAGAACGTAGGTGGTGGTGGTGGTTACTGTGGGCTGTTTGAAGGAATGAGTGCTGTGGCCCAAGTACACTCTGGTTTTTTCTCAGGTATGTTTCCCGATGGGAGGCTGACAGCCAGCAGGCTGGGTGTTCTTTAGGGTGTGTGAGAAGGACCTTGTCAGAGGTGCCACTTGAGGATGCCCATCAGCTTCCCCAGAGTGCCCTGGGCAGTGGAAGGGCGAGACTGGAGTCTTACCCTTGGCTCAGTGCCATGTTGTTTTCCCACAGCACCACCTCCCAAGCTATTGGTGTGGGGATGCGCATGAATTCGGGCTTCATCATGCTGAACCACTTCAGCCAGCGGTATGCCAAGATCCCCCTCTTCAGCCCTGACTTCAACGACAAAGTTGGAATCGCCTTTGACCACATGAAGGTCTGTGTCGTGTGGCTGTGAGGGTTGGGAACCTGGGAGGGAGATGAGTCTCACTTCCTCTTGTTTCCTTATTTGCTCAGCCCTCCCTGCCTTCCCCAGGTAAGAGGTTCTCCCCATCACTCAGTTACACTGGCTCTGATGGTGACACCTGCTTCCTACTGGGTCCTTCTAGATGTCGATGTCAGTCTCAGGTTCATTGCCTGAACCATTACTATAGTCACCATTGCAACTCAGCACGGGCCTGTGAGGCAGGTGCTTGCATCCCACAGGTGGTAGAGCCAGGCTTGCCCCTTTGGCCTTCTTGAGGCCCATTTGGTTTTGCTGCCCTTAGTCAGGGGATGGGGCAGGGGTCCTTCCCCCTTTTTTGAAGGGCTTCCTCCCTCCCTCCTCTCCCCTCTGCTGTGGCACTTTCTTTCTCAAGCTGTGGTCAGCTGGCTGGCTGGAGGGTATGGAAGGAAGAAAGAGATAGCTCCTGTTCTCTAAGCATAGTTGTGGCACTCTGAGCGCCTGTCTCCACCCTGCCCCTCTGAGGCATGTCCCTGTCCTTTCTGGTTTCCCAGATCTGCTTTGGAGACTTTCCAACAGTGCCCAAGCTGATTCCCCCCTTGAAGGCTCTGTTTGCTGAAGACATTGAAGAAATGGTAGAGCGGAAGGAGAAGCGAGAACTGCGGCTGGTGCGTGCAGCCCTGTCCCAGCATCTGGCTGCCAGCCCAAACGACAGGGAACCCCTGCCAAAGCGGGCCCAAGTGGAGGAGCCACAGAGCCCACAGAGCAAGAAGGCCAGAGCCTAGTGAAGGTCTGGACCCACCCTGAACTCTGGAGTCTGTGTGCCCTGCACCCACATCTGTGTTCTCCATTCTGGTGGTTGCCAGAGAGCAGGATCCAGCCAGGAGGTAATTCATGATAGGAATGTGGAACTGTGTCCTGGTCTCCGGTCAGCACCAGTCTTCCAGATATCTTCCATGACTGGCACGTGGCACATGGCAGGACAGAAGGCCACTTAATGGAAAAGGCAGATAGAACCGTAACTCCAACAAGCTGGGTTTTAAAGTCATGGAAACGGGTGGCATCCCTTCCCTATTCCAGCAAAATGATTTCCTCTGCACCTCAGAGATAAGTCAAATTACAGGGAATGTTGGGTCTAAGTGTCCCAGACTCAAGGACTAGTATTTCTAAAGAATCAGCTGCAATAAAGATTGAGTTTGGAGTTCTGAGTGCTTTCACTTCATCTTGGCACTGCTTCATACCTGCCAGGTGCCCAGGAAAGCTCCACAGACATTGAGAAATTTTGGAGCCTGTCCCCAGGAGCCACCACCTCTCAATAGCCAAGTCTTGACAGAAGCCTAACTCACAGCTGTGGCTTTACATATCTGGGGAGAGCTGGGCCAGTATAGCAGATCAGGAACACAAGTCTTGTAGACATTCAGTTTGTTCTCTCATCTCTTGAGAAAATGATACTCTCTTTACCTTTGGAAACACTGAAAAATGTCACATTGGACTGGCTTCCTTGCCCTCGTTGCAGGATTTTAAAAGAGGTTAGTACTTGAAATCCAAGAGAATTTTCCAAGCTGAATCTAGTATTTACATGTTCTCCCTACCTAGAACATGGGAAGAGCTTTAGAAAACCAGGTGATGAGAAGAAGACACAGAGCAGGGACTTGACCCTCCCCTGGTGGCTTTCAGCCTTCCCTTAACGCAGCGTGGGAGGTCATCAGTTGTCCCACAGCTTTATTAAAATGAGAACATGTGCCAGGCTTCGGGATAATAAATCTATTTTAATAACATTACTTTTGACAACAATTTTTACATGTATTTAAAGATAACTTTCAACCCCTGGGCTCCGTTACAAAGTGGGGATTGCACTGCCCGTGCCAGGAGGTGAGCAAAGCTGTGACATCCGAAGTCTAAGAATCCCACTCTCAGAAGGGTGGCTTTACACTATGTTGGGAAAAATAACTAAGCATTTAAGTTTTTCATTGTATATCTGTACATTGGTTTAGACTGAATGGCTCAAATTAAACAAATATAGAGAGATTTCATATATACAAATATATCATGTATAGGTATATTATATTTATTTTAAAAGGATAAAATTTTAAACTTTGTCTTTGCATGCATGGTCCAGATCTGTTTCTGACTCCCTTAACCCCAAAGGCTCCTCAGGGCCTCTTGGCCCCCTCCCGAGGCCTGGATGGGACTTGATGAGAAGGGATGAGCCGCAGATGCTGGTGAGCAAAGCAGGCCACACCACAGGCCAATCACAGGGGCCGGTGTCTCCATGGGCGGGTTTCACTCCCTCCTACCTGCTTTGGGTAACAGGATTATTGCTATTCTACTGTAACCTCCAGAAAGAACAAACAATTACTCTTGGATGTCTGATGTGTTTAGGGGGCATGGGGCGCTACTTTGGGCTTCAGACATGGTCAAGATCCTCTTTTAAATTCAAAAGTATAAAATGATGCGTGAAAGGAGCTTTCAGTCATACATGGGGAGCGGGGAATAGAACTGTTAATAAGTGAAGCCATGTACTCTGGAGCCCTCTGACAAAGAGTAACCTCAAAAGTTTTCCATGGGCTGGCCCTCCCCTGCATGGCAGGCAAGTCAGTGCCCAGGACTTCTGGAATTCTAACTCTAGTCCAGCTTTGGGTGAGGCATCACCTCCCGCTCCTGACCTGCTTCTTTTCTGGCCCATTAGATACTATAAGACCAGAATCAGCTGTCACAGTCAAGGCAGCATCCCTGAGGTGTGACCAGGTAGCTTAATCCTTTCCTGCTCCTCTGCCCTACAAAAGACATTTCTGACAAGCCCTTGGGCAGAGAGGTGGGTGCTGCTTGGCATGGAGGCTGAGAATGGATCAAAATAGGCACAAAGTCAAAAGGCAAAGGTCAAACAAAAGGCCAAAGTCACCACCCAAAAGGAACGAACATAATCTGCACCACCTACATTTGCCACAGACCAGAGATGGCGATTTTCTGCCAAACTCCAACCTCAGATTGGAAGTGACAGGAAAGAGCCAATGGAGAATACTTGGCAAGCTCAGGGACCCCGCTCCTGGCGGTGTGTCCCCGGGGCCTGTGTCTGTATGTACATGTGTGACAGATGGGGAGCCGCATCAGAGGGCAGTGCTCTCAGACTCCTCCTCTGAGTCCCTCTTGTCAGTCACTGAGTGTCGCCGTGCGTGCTCCAGGGGGCTCAGGCGCAGTGTCGATCCCAGCTCTATGTGGATGGAGGGAATATCAAAGTGGACAAGATCTGCAAGTTGGCAGAGAGAAGAGAGGTGAAAGGGGGCTTCCGGCTCACAGGCTAATGGTAGGCAAATGGTTAGTGTTAGGAAGTGGGAGTGGGTTGGGGTTCCTAGGTTGAGTCACTTAGAGCTTAGTCACTCACTGTACCACCGGGTTGGGTCTGTTCTGCTTCTGCTGTGAAAGCTAGAGGGCCCAAAGCCTTCAGGTGCTGCCACAGCAGTTCAGAGAGGATGTCAACCCAGAGGGAAAAAGGATACCCACTGTGCTTGTTTCTCAGTAAGTAGGACACACAGGCAGGGCTCAGGAACATCTTTTGGGGACCTAGCTCAGACTACATTGAATTCTCCAGGGTCTGGGGCCAGGGGTTGCAACAGGAGGATAAGTAGAAAAGGTCAATGTCCTCACTCTGAAACAGGCAGCAGATGGAGCCAGAGAAGGGGTCTTCCTTGGGGACCCCTCTGCTAGCCAGAGTAATTTTGAGTCCCTGTTTGCAGAAAAGCCACCCTTTTCTGGCCACATCCTTATTAGGAACACTTAAAAGACATTCTTCCTGGAAGTATGAGCAGGAGGAATGTACCAGAAGTAACCCGGCTAGACATCTGTAGACATCTGTGAGTTGATAAGACAGAAGTCCTTAGAGCCAGCAGTTTAGGACAAGCAAAGCTCCAGCAGACAGATCCACACTGGGATCAGCCCTGGAGCTGCAGTTGCTGCCCAGCTGGGGCCTGGAAGGCCCAACTGGCTGACTCCCTGGTGGCTGCAGGTGGGCTGAGTGTGATGGAGCCTCTGGATTCTTTATTCTCAGTCATGTTACTTTCCTCCTGCTTCATTTTTGGACTTCTTTTGGCCTTGCTTATCATGTAGGCCAGAAGCCACACTCTAGGTGACAGGATGGAAACTGCACAAGGGAGTAGCTCTGGCCTGCAGTGGGAAGATGGTTTTGTTTTTTTGTAAAGCAAATGTTTAGACTGAGGAATATGGTACTGAGTGTACAGACATACACTTGGACATTGTCCTGAAAGACATTGTACAGACATGAAAGCTCTCTTTCCCCCCAGACAATCCTCAAAATACCATTCCAGTCTGTCTTCAATTTGCTGCCTGAGGGAAGAGTTTAAGGCTCAGCTGAGGCAGTGCCATTTGCTCTTCACCAATCCCCAGCAGGTGGCTCTTGAGCCTTGAAGAACATCTATGCACTATCCCTCCTCTCTGCATAGGTGTGAGGCTGTGCCATTCTGGGGCCACCCAACTGGACATGTGTGCTATCACGGTCCAGACCTGTCCCACAGTAAGACTGTGGCCTTGGACAAGCTTCTTACCTACCCTGTACTTCAGCAGCCAAACAGGAATAACAGGAGTGATAAGGAGTGCAGATAAATTCCCACAAAGGACCCCAGAGGGAAAAGCGACGTTCGGGAAGAAACGGGTTTAGGGGAGATGCCCTCAGTAGCACTCCCACGAAAAGGGAAGGAGTGATTTCACTTTCTATGGCAGCTCTGAGAGTGTCTGTTAGGAGACCTGTCAATGGGCATCAGATGCCCTGTTGCTAGTCTCAGTAGAATGATGTGCCAAATTCAGGGGAGAGGGATCCCAGTTAAATATGGCCTTTGTTACTAAGGCAAAAACACCTCATTTCTCTGGCTTCTTTCAAGTTGTTGCCTCAGTTTTAGCTTTCAACATTTACTCTTTACGGCAGGAGGAGATCATGTAGATACTGACAAAATGATGTTACTGGGTTGGAAAGAAAGGATCTGGCTGGCCATTATCAAGGGATCGGGGAGGATGGATTCTAAAACTATGGATTCTTCAGGATTTCGCAGGTCTCTCAGCCTAAAGGAAGACAGGTCACTGAAATTTGGGTCTGATAGGGGATTGTTGGTGGGCAGGGTCACAGACTCCAGTGGTGGGCCCCATGTGGGCTGCACCAGGTGAATCCTCTCATGGTGACAGATTCCTAAACAAAGGTGCATTGGGAACATTCCTGGGGAATTGGACACAAAAATCTCCAGTGGATATATCCTACGAAAAATAGATCCGTTACCTGCAAATTCTAATCTGGAGGAACGGTGTGTGTTGGAGGGTGGCACTGAAACCAGGTGATTGTGGTGTGAGGAGGAAAGAAGAGCTTAGACATGTGCTGGGTTCCTCCCCCAGCGCCTTCCAATGAAAAGAAGAAACAAAAAAAGGCCTGTGATATCAAAAAGCCAAATAAGCTCCTGGACAGATCATCCTTGCTGAGGGTAGGGAAGGCTGGCGAGAGTGAGGCAGCCATGCGGTTGGTTGGTCTGAGTCACATGCAGAGAGGACGTTGCTGGGGGCACTGTGGAGTTGGCCAGCGGGTGGGCAGGCGGGCAGCTGGGGCAGCTGGCCTGGCTGGCTGCAGGGAGTAGAAGGAGGTGAGGCCGGGGCCAGCTTACCCTGAAAATCCCCCTCACACGTATCCACACTGCGTCACTCATGTCAAACAGCTGCAAGAACACAACGATAGGATTCGGAGAGAGGAATAAACATGAAACACGAATGTAACGAAAACACTGGGCCTAGGTCACACTTTCAAAGCATTACAGATTCTACACTGGCTCGGAGACCTGCACATGTGAACGAACGATGGTATGCCACCAAGAGAACATTAAAACAAAGTGGAATGCAGGGTCAGGGAAGGTCACTGACTCTCACAGAAACCTTAAAGCCTGTGTACCAGGCAGCAAATCATTCTATCACAGAAGCAACAGGAGCACTGTCCCTCCTTGCTTTTTCTTGCCCACTTTTACCCCTAAATTTCTCATTTTGCTCTTTTTTGCCTCCCCAACAGACATCCTCTGCTCATTCCTGTTGTGAGCGGCAGGAAAAGTCAGCAGACTTGCAGTGCTGGAGCCTTGCTGAGAGCAAGCCAGGGTAGATGTTGCCCCTGCTGGGAGCAGCAGTGGCCTGTGGCCTGCGTCATAGCCCACTCGGGAAACACACATCACCCTGGGAACTGCCAGCAGGAGTGGTACTGTCACTTCTCAGAAAGGACTGTCCTTAATTGTTCAATAAGCCTTAGGGTAGATGACAGTAGCTACACATTCAACATTAATCACATCCAAAAATAGAGAGGCCAAATCACCAAACAACTCTTCCCCAAAATACTGAAATATTCTGACCCATCACAAACACTTGTAAATTTGACTAGCATTTTTATTGGCAGCAAGGAGCTGAACTCCAGCAGCCCCTGGCTTCCATCTCATCTAGGAAAGAAAATCTAAGTTTTTTTGGAGGACATTGAGGAGAAACAGAAATGACTGTGAGAGTGCACACGGTGCACCCTAGGACCTAGCACATTTTTCTTTGATGTACAATATGTATTTGAAAAATGTTTAAATTTTTAAAAATTTATTAAGGACACACTGCTATCAATTACCCTGAAAAAGCTCCTCCTCGCTTTAAACATCTATCCCATTATTCTTGCCACTTGCTGAAGTCTTCCGAAGTCCTCTTTCATGAGTGTCTAGTTGTGCTGTCATGGTTGCCTTGATGTCCTGATCAATTTAAAATGTTTATCTTTCATGGTCATTTTGACTTTGGAGAAGAGCCAGAAGTCGCAGGGTACCAGATCTGTTGAATAAGATGGATGAGGACACACCGTAATATTTTTTAACAACCTGCCTCTCTGTTGGATGGCACTTAGCAGCAGCATTCACTGCATTATTGATCACATCTTGTGCAGACACTCATAAAAGGGAACCTCCAGAACTGCTTCAGGAAGTTGCAAATGATGAGATAAGTGTGCTCGAAGTCAAGGAGAGCATTTTGAGGGGAATTAAGGGCATTATGTCTTTTATTATAATAAATTTTTAGAAATTTAAACATTTACTATATAGTATGAGACAGATGTATGTAAGTGTGTAGTTTGGTTGGCTCTTAACTTGTTTTTGGTGGTAACTGAACTGAGGACCTTGTGCATGCTAAGTACACACTCTATCACCTAGCTGTACCCTCTGGGTATCTGGTTTATGTATGATATATATATTCCTGTATGTCTGATATGCGTGTAGGTGGTGTATGCATATGTAGTAAATGTGTGGTATATGTATGTATATATGTGCCATATGTATTTACATGTGATATGTATGTGCGCTATGTGTTGCATGTGACAGATGTGTATCATGTGTATGTTTGGTATATACGGTGGTGATATATATGTAGATATGGAATATGCATGGTGTGTATATGATGTGTGTCAATGTGTAGGTGTGGCATATATGTGGTGTGCATATGTGTCACATATGTGGGTGATGTGTGTAGGTGTGTGTGTGTGTGTGTTTATTCCACTCCCATGTTGCTTCACCTTGTACTATCTGGCACATTCAACAAATATGCTCAGGCTCTGCCCTGTGCTAAAGTGGGCCAGCTCTATTCCAAGATGCAGCACCACACTCTGCTTGTCTTCCTAAATAAGGAAAATGCCCAGCTGGTCTATTAGAAACTTCAGAATCTTTTGTGGTCAAAGTGTCTGGGAGATATTTTAAAGATGTCTGCGCCAATTATTAGACGTTTGCTAAATGTGGTTTGTATGAAACTTCACATTTTCCTGGGAGAAGACAGCTCCATTTTGTTTTTAAATTTAAAGCAAACCTCTTAGGTAGTGGTAGGTTTGCCCAATTGTTGCTGGAGGAATTAGGTAGGGTGGGGAGGGAGAAAGGCACACCTGGATCTTTTCTGAAAATGACCCTTCTCTAAATATTTAACTAGACACAATTTTCTAGCAAGACTTACAGTGGCACCTCGGTTCATGAACTTGATTCTTTCCATGATTCTGGTGGCAAACCGAGCTGGATGAGAACCAAATCAAATTCAATGGTTAGGTTCAATCCTGACTTTACAGTGAAATCTGATTTGGTTCTTGTTCACTTTGGTTTGAGACCAGAATCATGGAGAGAACTGAGGAATTTATGAACCACTGTACTTTACTACAAGGCAGAAGAAATATTTTCGGTTCTCAGTCCCTGTTCTCCAGTAAGCCTTTGTACCTGCTAGCTGCTTTGGCTCGGCCCTGGGGAACCCTAACCCAGTATCTCACCTGTGTTCGACAGCCATTCTGTGATCATAATACTTTTCAGCTTCTCCTCAGGCCCAACTCCAAAGGACCAAGGGTGTTCAACCCCTCAAATGAGGATCAGAAACAGAACCCTTGGCTGACAGGCTCAGACTGCAGCCATGTGACGCCTCCCTTGCCACACAATTTGATTCCAGTGCCTCTTTCCACTGCTGGCTTCCCAACACATCACCATGTAAGCAGCCCATGACATCAGCTCAGCCATCTCACAGTGAATGAGAATTTGTGAGCTGGAGTACACTATCAGTCCCTCCCCTGCAATTTGTTGCTAAGGTTTGCAGGAAAGCTCAAGGGCCCATGGCCTGGTTACCTGTAGACATGCTCTCCCCCGGGGACATGCCATCCAGCATGGGGTGCTCCGTGGACTGAGGGCTGGAGGCCGAGAGGCTGACGGTGGGAGGCTGAGGAGGTGGCAGGGTAGGTCTCTGCCTGGGCTTCGGGGTGGGCCGAGATTTGGCTAAAGTGCTTGTGAAAACGGAAGGAGAGGCCAGGGGAGGAGCTGCAGCTGGGGAGAGCTGGCCTGAGGCCAAGGAGTACCCTGGAGGGTAACCGAGTCCATAGGGTGATGGGGTGCTGGGTGGAGTCGGAGACAGGCTGATCGGGGATGGCTGGCCAGTGGACTGGTCAGTGACAGTCCCTGGCTGGCCAAAGGGGACCTTGGGTGGAATTGGTGCAAGCTTCTTTGAAACTGAAAGAGAAAACAACACAGTCAGGCTGTTAAATGCGGCCTGTCAGTACGGCCTATTAGCACATCCTTCATAGCTAAGAGAGGTCGCAACCTCCGCCATCCCATCTCCCTTGCCCCCAGCCTCCTGCCACACAGCAAGCAGCCAATACAGCATTTAAAAATGAACCTTTTCATATCTTTCCATCTGTTAGCTAATTTCTCCTTCTCTCTTCTGGATTCCTGCCACAGTCTAGACATACACACCCAGCCAAAGTGGAGAACAAATCTTCCAGCCACAGGGGTGGGCTCATTTCCCAGTGGAAAGAGACGCCACTGCTAAACGCTGAGACTGAGTGAGTGAGGATCAGATGATGCAAGTTCAAGCTATCTCTGTGAACTCCTGCCCCAGGGGCAAGTCCTGGGGACAGGAAACTGATGTTTGTCTGCACCTGCCCAGTGGTGTTTGGCTTCCAGCCACGGTGCGTGAGCAGGTCCTCTGGTCACGGAAACCTCACGCCTCCATTACTTCATGTTTTCTGCCTTAATCCTGCATACGTGCCTCACAGACTCTTTTTCTTTATGTTTTAAAATTGGCATATTTGCACTCATTTATGAGATACAGTATTGTAATTCAATACATGTATATAAGGCATAATGATCAAATCACAGTAATTAGCATTTCCATCTTCTCAAATATTATCATTTCTATGTATTGGAAACTTTCCAACTCTTATTCTCTAGTTATTTCAAAATGTATAACTAGTTGCTGCAGACTACAGTTACACAAGCTAGAACTACTCCCCCTTCTACTCCCACCAGTTGTGTTTTGGTACTTGTTACCCACTTGCTTTTCATCCCTTTCCTTCTACCATCTTCTCCTCAGGCTCTCATTATTTTTCCCCCTTTTTCTTTCAAGAATTGTACCTTCTGGACACAAGCATGGACACAGTGACTGCTGTTTTACCCCCACTCCCCTCTTTTGAAGTGCTGGGGATGGAACCTAGGGCCTCACACATGCTAGGCAAGTGCTCCACTGCTGAGCTACAACCCCAGCCTGACTACACTTTTTAAAGCACATCATGGCGTCAGTCTCTTTTGCATGACCTTTATTTTCCTCTATGTACTTAATCGGTCTAAAGGATGAAAAGCACAGGATACCATGAATTGGCAATTAATTGGTTAAAAAAAAAACACAAATGCAAACATCCAGGAGCTCTACCTGATGGGCAAACACCTTGAGAAAATGAGCACCAATCTGTCAGAAATAAATGACAGCTGGGTATGGATAGTACTAATTCTAGAAGACACTGTCTTCTGAGTCTTTAGGGAGGTGTTAGAGCCTCTTCCTCCACTTCTATTCTTCACACACACATTGCCCACCCCTCCATGGAACAAAACCTATTCTGAAGGTATCTCAGGTATCCCCTTGGCTCATCCAGCCTGTATTGTGGCTGCAGAAAGGACACAGTCCTCTGAGTCCTACCAACTTGAGTACAAATTTCTAGCCCACTACTTACTTGCTACATTGCCCGAAGTATTTTTTAAAAATGTCAGGGCTGGGAGTTTGACTCAGTGGCTTAAGCACCTGCCTAGCAGGTGTGAGGTTGAGAGTTCAATCCCCAGTACCGCAAAAAAAAAAAAACAAAAAAAAACAAAAAAAATAAAAATGTCTTAAGTTTTTTCAAAGAATCTCTTCTACACAACAGGAAGAATAGTATTTTCTTTACTGCACCATAATAATTAAACCGAATCATGTACAGAAAATGGCGTATAATCATGATCTGTAAGAAAACCACTTCATTTTCCAATTTCATTTTCCAACTTTACTTTGTGAGGAAGGGTTATGTTTCCCAGCAGCTGCTACTGTAGCTCTTGACTGTGCTTGGTCAGCAATATCCAGTCAGTCCCCTGGATGCAAAGCAAGTGCAGACACTGTGCATCAGTGCCTGAGAACATACCTTTTACTAAATGAGATGCAAGAGGGAGGATGCAGTGACATCACTATGCCTGAGGTGATGCCACATCTGGGAAGTGACAGGACCAGGGTATGATTGACTGTAGGTACACAGTCAAAAAACCGAAGTGTCTAAAGAATCAAAGCTATTTGTCTCTTTCATGGGCAATGATGAACAATGGAAAAGAAAGTTATGCCTTTCAAATGATAGCTCTGAGTTACTGAATGCCATTTGAGAAAGCTACCTGAGCCATTTTTGGGTAAATTTCCTGCATAAATTCAAAAACTAACACTGCTATGAAAACTAAAAGGGTCAACATGTCACTAGTATTAGGAGGCTGACTCACTGCAAGGAGATCTATGCAGTCTCTAATGGACAAAACAATGGCTTAGACTTCATCCGCACTTTGTAAGGCTGGGGAGGGGTTATAAACCAAGACATGCCAAAGGGCTAGACCACAGTGTCTAGACCACAGGGGAACCTGCTGGTGCCAGAATGCCAGAATCCTACCACCATCGCTTTGGCCCACTTCCTAGTTAGCCTTTGAGATACCCTTTCTTCTGGACCATCTGCTTTATAACTTCTGAGTGTGGACAGGGTGCCCCATGCATCCCACAGGGTCGATGTCCCCTGCCACAGTGGCACCATCTTCGTATTACAGTTGCACCCCTCTGGACAGTACAGAGCTCTGCTCATGGCCAGACTCACTAAACATCTGTAGGATGCACAAGGCACGAGTGTGGAATAAACAAGATTAAAGGGCCAGATGAAGATAGATTAGAAAGGGAAACTATCATGCATCTGGAGCTAGAGAGGCAGACAAAAGGCCTGAACAGGAGGTATGTATCAGAGAGACAAACTGGCCCTACCTGACCAATCCTGGAACTAAAGCCAGTCCCAGAAGCATGCAAGGTCTGAATCTAGAGCAAAGTAAACAGTGTATGATTTTAGACAAGGGAAAAGCTTTGCTGGGGTATAACAGAGGTACAAATAAATCAAAAGAGGTCCAGTGGTATACTTTGGCACAGCCCTCCATTTATGAAATGTCACCACGCAGAGTTATCTTTAGCATTAGAGAGTGATTCTTGGACGAGAGAATAGTAACTGAGCCTGTTCCAGCGGGAGGATTCTGTCTGAGCAGCAATGGGTAAGTGGAGCACTCATCAATTCCAAAATGGAAGTATGGAAGGTCTGGACTCGTGGAAAACAATCCTGATGCCCTCCTCTCTGTCACTTTATGAGGGATCCTGGGAGGAGATAGCTGGCACAACCAGCACGGTGGGTGGGGGGCTCATGTAGATGATCCCACACTACTTTTTAAATAATGAAGACTGGGCCTGGCAAGTGTTTGGAGGACACATGCCATTCTAGACAATGACTTCTGCACTGGTGGAACCAGGTGGCATGAAGAAAGCATTGTTCTGTATATGCTCATGAGTCCACTTTTCAGATGAGCAAACTGAAGAACAATGGTGAAATGGCCCCCACTGAGGTGGTTTATCTTTTCAAAACTCTTATGCCTAGACTGGGAATTGCTCACTAACCCACATGATTTAATTTCCGAATATCTATGCTAGTGAGGGCAGTGAATCTCCAGGAACATATCAGCCACTGCTGGCCTGAGACTGACCTGAAAGGAAGTGGTGACTCACCTTTCCGTAGTGTATGAGGACTCTGGTCCGCAGGTGGCTGGCTGGGGCTGGTGCCTGGCTGTGTCCCTGGACAGGCTGTTCCCTGGCCAGAGCTTGGACTTCCTTTCTGCCCAGACCCTGGAGACACTTCCTTGCTTTTAGAGGTGCTGAAACACAAGCACACAGGACGAGAGAGAAGCCCTGAGCTCAGTCAACTTCAGCACCAGGCTTGCCAGCTGTGATCCTACATGTCTTCTGGGTCATGCTCAACTCTATCCAGGATCTCAGCTGTCTCCTTCCCTTATTTAAGCCTCTGACAGTGCCCCACAAAATGTCTCTTCTAAGAGCTCTCGTAGCTGGCTCAACTCAGCTCAGAGGCGCCGGGCATTCACTGCCAGCACCCTCTTTATAGCCCTGCCCTCGAGGAGACTTGAATGATGTGAGGTCAGGGATCCTGAGCTTCCTTACTGCATCCCATTGTCAATACAAGAACTCTAGGATGCTCTGAAACGGGAACACCAAAGCACTCTTGTCCCTTGCATCTCCATGGGACACCAGAGTCAAGAAATTTCTGGAGATCAGTGTGTCCAGTGAGGGTTGATGCTGCCATGCCCATGGCTGTAGCATTTCAACTGTCTGCCTAGATCCCCCACTGTACCCCCAAGTAAGGGGTAAGGGAGGCATTCTGGGACCCATCTCAAATTCAGTAACAGGTCCCAGCTGGTAGTAGGGTTGATACTGTGGCCCTGCATGTAAGTCAGTTCAAATTCCAGTGCTTTAGGCTTGGAGTGGGGTGAAGGTCAAAAAGGGTCCTTGGTCTCTGGAGGACCCTTGAGTTGACAAAGGGACCAGAGGATTTGCCCTTAATGCAAGGCTCCTTCTCAGGTCCTCTGATAAGGATAAAGTTCAAGTTAGGAAATACTCCAGTCAACTCCAGTGAACAGACCAAGTGTGACAAATATAGGGTAGGTCCCCAACTCCCTGCCAGTGGCCAACGTACTATCTCCAGGAGGAGTGCTCCCTGCCCCATACATTCCTCCATGGGCCTCTCAGTCCTTTCAACCAAATACTCCAGGCAACCCCTAGTGAATCAGGAGGTGTGCTGATGTTGGGAGCTCTCTTGTCATCCTGGGTGAGTCTTCCCTGGGTTCTGATGCCCTTAAGGTATGAGGACGGGAGTCTAAAAACCTAAATATTCCTCAATGGCTGTTTCTTTTTTTTTTTTTTTTTTCGGCACTGGGGATTGAACTCACAACCTCTCGCCTGCCAGAGCAGGCACTTAAGCCACTGAGCCAAACTCCCAGCTCGATGGCTGTTTCTTTCTTCACAAAAGCAGTCATATCCTATCTCTTCCCTAAATTTATTTAGAAAATGCAAATGTGACTGTGGAGGAAATACCAAAAGGAATATACCATCCATGCCCACTAGGGTACACTGAGAAAGACAGAGAAGAAAACTGGCCTAGAAGAGGAAACATCATCAACCACAAGTAGTTTTCCCATGGGAAAGAAGGAGGGAAGGAGGGAGGGAGAGAAGAAAAATGAAGGGAAGGGAAGGGAATGGGAGGAGAGAGGAGGGAAGGGGAGGGGAGAGAAGGGAAGAAGCACGGAAGAAGAACGGAAGGAAAGAAGGCAGGCAGGTAGACTGGCCACATTCAAGGTGGTGCTATTTTCCCTTGCAGGATGAGCTCTATACCTAACAGATTTTCCAAGAGAAAAAAGCCATTTTATCCAAGCGGACCAGAAAAGCAAAAATTCCTTTACCTATTCTGTTAATGAAAAGCGAAAACAGAAACCTTGTGCCTGTCAGCATAGACAAAGACTCACCATTCATCCTTCCTTAGTCTTAAAGTCACCAGGCATGTGGCATTTATGTCAAACATCTACTTCCCTTTCTATCCATCTCTACCACTATCAAGAATAAGTTATAACAGTCAACCAAAGAAAACACCAAATAAGCAAACCAAAAACTTGCTTTCTGGGGGATCACAGACTCTTCTTCCTTCCTGTGGTAGGACAAAACATCTCTCCAGGAATCAAGAGACTGGTTTTTTTTCTGTCCCCTCCCACCTGATACACTCCCCAGCACAGAAACAAGTATTTACCTACTGTGCCTTGCTCCTCTCTCTCCAGCATAGGTGCAGCTGACCCAAAGGGAGAGGTGGGTGGAGGGTGGTTACTGGGAGCACTGAATGAAGGAGTGGTTATAGCACGTAATAGGTTAGTTCGGGGGTCACATGACTCAGTAAGTTGGGTGCCAAAGAGCAAGAAGCTGTGCTTGGGGTCAGTGTTAATGCCAAGCAGTGGAGTAAGATGTGGGGGTACAGCATGGCTGGACAAAGCCACCAGGCTGAAGGGAGGGAGACAGAGGGAAGGCCTGGGGCTGGGAGGTGAGGGAGGGCCTGCTATCCTCAGGGGAATCCAGCAACTGCAGGAAGCATCATCTGTGCTGCAAATGTCCAGAAAACAGAAAACAAAGAAAATAATAATGGAACACCCATTTGTGCTGGGAGGGGTCCACATAGGGAGAGCAAGAGGGCAGAGTAGGACAAAGAAAAGCAGTAACACCTGAAGAAAAACTATGGAACGAATGCCCAGGGAAAGGAGGCCTCCGTAGCAAAGTGTCAGGCCTTTTAAATAACCCGAACCAGTGGGTGATGACCCCTGCCCATGAGTGAATGCAAGCCCATCCATATCACTCCTGGAATGCCTTCAGAACCTGGGGAACTCCATCCTCAAGAGGCACTTTTTTTTTTTAACCTGCTGTGACTTCTTCCTCTCTCATTTATCATTTATATCTCAAATACCATATGGCTTGGAGTCTCTGATAAGATGGGAAGGTAGAGCTGGGCATGGTGCATGCCTGTAATTGCAACTCTCGGGAGGCTGAGGCAGGAGGATTGCAATGAGTTCAAGGCCAGTCTGGACTATAGGGTGAGTTCAAGGAGGGCCTGAGCTCTATAGGAAAACCCCGTCTCAAAATAAATAAATAAATAAATAAATAAATGAATGAATAAATGATAAATAAATAAAAATTTAAAAAGATGGAAAGTTAGAATGATGCTGGTGTATGTCCTGAGACCATCTACGAGCAGATCATCTCAGCCAATGTCCTGTCCACGTGTCCCTCGTGGTCAGCCTGTGTGGCCTTCCCTGACAGGCTCTGCTTCTGCTCCAGCTTCCTCTGGCCCCTCCTGCATCTCTCAAGCAGACCTGAAGCCCAGCAGGGGCACAGCAGGAGAGTTGGAGCCATTAGCAAAAACTCCAGCATCCAGTATCAGGTCTGTCTCTCAAATTCTGGAATTGTGAAAATATCTTCTATTCACTGAAGAGGAAGAAGGAAGAGGAGAAGAAGTAGAGGGAGAAGAATGAGGAGGAAGGGGAGGAGGAAGAGAAGAGAAAACAGGTTTGCAATTCTCCCATTTAGGGTCTGGAGTGTGCGTGTGTGATGTGCACATGCGTGCTTGGGAGAAGACTGAGTTAAGAAGTTCAGCTTCCCGAAGTCTCCACACCTTCCTCCTGTGGCTTCCCACCCCTGACAGAACACACAGCAGTACTTCACTTTAATTAGCTTTTCTACTTCTCTAAATTGCTGTTGGAGAACAGATAGGAGCAAGCAGCAAAGCTGTTTCACGATGCAGTTGTCATTTCCAGAGTCCCTGTGCCCTGACTGTGCCCACCAGGTGCAGTCTCCTTCGCTTGGACCCCAGGGTATCCCGGCCCAGTGCTGTGATTACTTGCCCGGGCCTGTTTGCTCACTGCAACATGAACTTCTTAAGGACACTGATCAGGTCTGTGGACACAGAAAGCACTGTTACTGCTCACTAACTTACCACAGAACAAACCTGCTACCTCTCTTTTTAACTTTTCCTCGAAGAACAGCAATGCCACCATGTGATGTGCTGCAAAGGTCACCAGGCCCAGGGTGACTATGTCACCTCCACTGCTTCTCTGATCTGCATTCATTTTAGCAGCAAAAATGACCACTACCAACTCAAAGGTAGAGGACAGAAATGTTGAATTCTGAATTTCAAAATATGGAAATCAGAAAGGCACAGAAGGCGGGCATAGGGACCTGGAGAACTTGAGATTCTTCACGCTGTTTTAGCAAGCTTCTGAAGCCAGGATTGTTTGTGGTAATCGAGGCAGGCTAAGGGGACTGATTTGGTGCCAGGATGATGTAGAAAGCGGAACACAAATGCTCAGAAGTAGCGGCAGGGTTGTGCGACCCATGTCAGGAAGACTCTAGAGGGTGCAGCGAGCCCAGACACCCCTAGTGGCAAACCAGCCCACCCCAGGACAGCGGGCTGGTGCTTACCTGGTGCGCTCAGCTGCTGGCTGCAGGCCCCCGCTGGCTGGAGAAAGGGCAGGCATGGCTGCTGCTGCAGGGCTGTCGGGGACCTGCTCCGGTAGGGGCGATGGCAGAGGCGCAGCCAGCTCAGCAGGTGGGGCAGGAGGCTGCACGGAGGGCGGAGCGCAGGATGCTTTCCGGCCAGCCGAGGAGCCTCTTCGAGCCACCCAAGATGTGTCCATAACCCTCACACCCATGCTGGCGAGGGACACAAAGACACCTTTTTACAAACGTGTGATAGGTGACAGGCTCCCTTCCCCCAAAAGCAGAGACATTCAAGCAGGTCCGTGTTAGAAGAGCAGCGCAGGCTTAGCATCCTTCTGGGCCAGGGAAGCGATGTGCAGCGGGCGGGCGGGGATCGGCCAGCAACTCTCCCAGTCCCCAGACTGCTGGGGCCAGCTAAGACACAGCCCCTGCAGCCCAGGCTTGGCAAGAGCAGCGCTCTCACAGCAGCAAGGCTGCAGCAGGATGCACGCAGCAGCTTGGGACTCCCCAGGCTGTGCTTCCACCTTCTGCCAAAGCCAGCTGGCCGTAGGACAAAGGGCTGCCAGGCTCCTTGGGTGCAGAATCCAAGATGTTCTCAGAGCAGAATGTGGCCTAACTAGGGAGCAGGGGACACTTGGTCCTCCCAAGCGCAAGATGGCAGAGGCAGAGACACCATCAAACTAGAACATTGAATCAACCACAGAAGACATCTAAATATAAATCCTCTTCCTTTTTTTGTAACTTGGGGTCCAATTCCAGCTCCACCACTGCTGGGGTATCCTGGCCAAGTTCTCTGCAGGGTCTGCAGGGGTTGCAGACCACACCTGCTTGTCTACACAGCAAGGAAGGGGCTGCTCATGCCCACGGTCCCTCCAGGCTCTGAGTTTACTTTAATGATAGGCACATAGCTTCAAATAAGTCGGCCAAGCAACCAAACATGGCACATTCACCCTCTCACAGAGCTCATTAAGACATAGCTCGCTTAGTTTAGGAGACTGAACGTGGCCTTGTGGCTACCAGAGGATACTGTACCTTTGGATTTTCCTAAGGCTGCAGGGACAGAAACATACAGATATTAGTGTCAATAAATCTATGCCTTCCTTTGGACATAAAGGTTGTTTTTTTGTAGGACTGTCTTGCTATGGTCAGATTCCTGGAGTAGGTTTTTTTTTTTCCATGAAATTATTACAATTTAGGTGATAGGATTTGTGTGTGTGTGTGTGTGTGTGTGTGTGTGTGTGAAATTATTTAATTGGTTAAAGTAACTTGTTTATTCATACATGTAAAAATTGTACAGATGAATGAAGGGAGCAACTGAAGAGTTGATGTGCTGTGGGGTGGGTAGGGGGAGTCTTAAGAGAGACAGGGAGATAGAGGTAGCTATCTGCTCACTTCTAAGTTACATGGACTTGGGGCAGTTAGTTCCTTTTCCTCTGGTCTAGGAGGTAAATTATCCTCTGGTCTAGGAGGTAACTGATCCTGTAATCCTGAGACAAAGGATTTATTGACTGAGGCGAGAGCTCACATTTCTAGGGTGAAGGCAGTCACACATGTGCAGGGTGAAAATACACCCTGGGCCAGCATTTGTCTCTAGTAGTTGCATGTGAAGTGGAGATCTGAGATTCTATGCTTATTCTCTCTTCTTCTCTACTAAAAGGCCATTCACACTGGAAGTCCTACCCACCTAAAATGATCACACTGACCTTGCAGAGGTATGACAAGATTAAAACAAATAATAAAAGTTCAAGTACAGAGATTGGTTGTAGCAGGTATGAGTTGGGTCTTTTAAGGAAACATGACTTGGGATAGACTGGCAGAGAGAAAGAGACAGTGGGAGAAGGATGCTGAACCAAGCACACTCTGGAATGAGGACAGGTTCCTGAAACATTTATTGCCCAAGATTGCAAGGGAACATTTCATGTCTACTGCCATGGTTAGTATTTCTCACCTCCTCCAGATGGCTTCAAGGAGCACCTTGGAAGAGAAGAGTAGGGGAAGGGATGTCTCCTCCCACAACCCATTAGCTTTCAAGATATCTTGGGTATGAACACCAATAAATGAGCACCTTCTATAGGATATGCTAAAAACCTCTTAGGGACTCCTAAAACTTTGGGACAGAGACCAGTATGTCTACAGGGCATTATCAAAGTATGCTCTCTGGGCTTCAGAACTTATCAGGATGAAGAAAACAAGCCTACTATTCCACGTGGGGAAGACACTTTGATCAATCACTTAGTTGGAATGGTCAGTGAAGATAGCAGGTGTTGAGATGTTTCTTTTCTTTTTTTTTTTAATTTTTTTTATTTAAAAGAAAATAGACACAGAAGATAGAAACAAAAAGCATGAAAGACAAACAACAGAAACGACAGATCTGATACAATTACACTGTAGGTTTACACTCTAAGGTGGTTGAAGTTTGACAGTAGTTACAACATTACATATTGTTACCTTCATAGGGGTTGATCATATTGACAGACATAGACGTGCAAGGTTTATCAATTCAGGAATATTAATTTTTCTTTTTCAATAGCTAATGTACTCAGCAATACAGTTTTTTTTAAGCTGTCTTATTTATGCATATTTATAAATTTGTCTTTTTCTTTTTCCCTTCCTTTCTTCCTTTCCCCTTAGAGTACCTCTTGCTATCATTGAAATAACTACCCATAATATCAGGTCTAATATAATCAAGCTAAATAGTTCAGAGTGAAGCCAATAAAGGATAAAAGAATGGTCATACTTAAGAGAAACAAACAAATAAACAAACAAACAAAACCTAAAGGATTCAACTAACAACAACAACATATCCTATACTGTAAAATTATAGGTTTAGGAATTTAGATGG
>RJWM01020100.1:0-37759 GCA_004363535.1 Dasyprocta punctata
GTGAGACCATGATTTATTTCATAAATATGTCTCATCTATTGTTTCAAGATATTAATGTGAGGTAGGCTAGATATTAATGTGAGGCTAGATACAAGACTAAAACAAATCAATACTTTAGTTCTTTTGACATTATTGCTTATTAATCTTAATCTGTGTTAAATCATCATGTAAAGTTTTATAAAGCTAAAGTGAACTTAAACCATTAGAGATGAAATATAATTTTAGTCTTTTAGGTTTCACATAATAAAATATGATGTAATCTCAATTTAAAAGCAGTAAAATATAATATAAAATCAGAACCTAATTAGAAATATAGTATTTTATCAACTACATCTTCTGTCACTGTCAGTTTTTTCTACATCAGAAATGTCTTAAAATTACAGTATCTTAAATATTTTAGATGAATGATCTATCCTCTTGGTAAAATTAATATAAAAATAAAAATGATTTGTAAAGGGAAAGGTTTGAAAAGCTTAATAACCTGTATTTAAAGTGTAGTAAGACTTTTAGCACTTTCATCAATTTGGTTATTGCAGTCTTCCCAGCCATTTCTCAGAGTATGATAATGTGTCCTTAAAAATGACTTTCAACCTTTAAAATGTTTATGATCTTTGTATGAGAACAGGTACTTATTTATTGACTCTGGTTACCCTTCAAACACATGGAGAACTTTATATCACTATGCAAAAGTATAATTTGCTTTGTAAGTTAGTTTAATGTTACAGCATTGAAAACAGGTTATATTTTTGAAATTCATGAAGTTTCAGTGAGTATATGACACTGCAAAACAGCTTCTTAGAATATAATCATCTCAGGTGATTTTTAAGACACTACTGTCTACAATTATTTATTTAACTAATGTTAAGAGATAAGCATTTTAGATTTTCTTATAGTTGTCTATCTCCCATTCAATCAGAATTTCTTAAAATCATGTTCACAGTTGATTAAATTATGGATAAAATTTTAAAAAGCACATGATTACTTTTTTAACATTAACCATCTGATGCAAGACCAGAAAATTGTACAGATATATGATTTCAAAGTGTGATACATTTCTCTAGTATTTTTTGTTTACCTAAAAGAAACTATAAGGTATTCAGATTTATCCATAAATGAAATTATATAGCAAAACACTCAATATAATTGATGCTATATATGCAATGATATTTACAAACTTAAAAACCTAGTTTCCTTCAACTCTTTTAATCAAAATAGAGAAAAATGATATAAAAAGATAAAGCAATTTACCAATAAAATTTATAAATAATTGACATATTCATAAGTGACATATCTTAAAGGAAATTTAAAATAGAAGAATAATGTCTTTTAAGTATAAAACAACCACATAAATAATTATTATGGATTTTATTTAAACCATACAATCATATTTTTGCTCTTTCTTATTTTAAAAATTTTTACAAAATATATTCTTCAGAACATTAAGATAAATAATATATGTTACTACTAAAAATGATCAGGATTTATTTAGATGTAGGTTTCACTCATTCTCAACTGGAAAAGTAATGCATATTTTCTGCAAATGCCTGTAAGACTGTCTTCCCAAGAGATGGCATTAGAATCTGTGATTCAATAAGAAAGATCTGCTGTTACCCAATGTGGGTAGACATCGTGTAATCCACTGAGGGTCCAGATATAAGCAAAAGGTAGAATAAAATTGAAATCTTTTTGTCTTCTGAAGTTGGAAAATTTTTCTTCTGCTACCCTGAAGCATCTAAACTTCAGGTTCTCCAGTCTTCAGATCTGGGACTTGGATCAATAATCCACCTCCACAGGACATTGGAGTCATTCATCTTGGTGCAGTAGTTACATCATCAACTTCTCTGATACGGGTTTTTTCATGATTGGACTAAATTATATTTTCAACATTCTATTTCTCCAGTTAGTAGAAGACTTTCATGGGAATGAGACTTCCATGGGAATTTTCAGCCTCTGTGACCATTTGAAAAAAATTCTATAAATAGATTCCTTAATATCCTCAATCTCATTCTCTCTAATTCTGTCTCTCTGAGTCTCTGTGCTTCTATCTCTTTTTCTCTCTCCCTGTCTCTCATTCTCTGTCTCTTTGTCTCTCTTTCTCTTCTTACTGATTAGCCATGAGCAACCTGACTACTACTGTTAATATGAATTCCTATATATCATTATCCTTTCAATTGAATTGAAAATAATTACAAGCTTTGACTAGTACTTCAAGTCTATAAAATGTTCCACTGAATTTCAAATACACATATTTTGCATAGCGAATTATGTAAATAATTCACCATGATACTTTTTTAAAATTAAAAAAAAATTTTTTCATGAGACTTTTTATTGTTTCATATTTTTCAATGTTAGGCAGCATAATAATGAACATAATTTTTGTGTGTGCGTTGGGCATTGAACCCAAAGTTTTTACTGGGTAGCAACCTCAATACTTTTTGAACTTTTTGATTTTGAAACAGTGTAGCAAAATCGCTACTTTGGTCATGCTGAGATCAAACTTGCATTCTTTCTACTTCAGCGTTCCAGACTTCTGGAATTACAAATATACACAGTCACACATGGCTGAATCATCCTAATCTTACTGTTTGACTGAATTACTATGCTGTACATTAGAAGCTTAATCTCTACCCTGGTTTTGGACCTCTGTTTCTTTTCTATAGTAAAGTGGTCAAAATAGCAAGGATACCTTAAGTGCAGATATGAAAACACAGGATAAGGGAAATTTGTACAGAGGCTGTTGACTTAAGTATGTGATACAAAAAGTTTCAGCCATAAACACAGATTAAGTAAAACTGATTGAAAATTTATAATTTAGAAACCTGATGACAGAGCAAATTTTAACTTCCCCTTAAAAGGGAACAATTTTAAAGACAAGTATCTAAAATTTCAGACACAAATTTCATAATTATTGGAATCCTAACTGATTTCGGAAAAGCTTAAGTCCTGGTTTTTGGTTCTGGTGAGACCTATGCCAAATGTCATGGTAAGTTTCTGTCGTTGCCCGTCTTCCCATGAGTCATACTCACTGATTGCTCTTATTTTATCCGCACACAGAGGACCAAGGATATACATCTTTTGGTTTCTATTTGAGCAAGTGCAATGGAAAAATTTAAGGAGAAGAAAAAAATCACAAAATAAAAGTGAGTGAAAGCTTTCATATTTTTAAAGCAGTATATTTGAAATGATATTTTAGCAAACTAAGAAGATGTTTTATCAATATGAAGTAATAATACAAATGATTAACAATTTATTTCATTTGATTTAACAATTTTAATCCAGAGTTTGTATAATTTTTTAATTAAAATGACCCTTTGCAATAGATAATGAATTTATTTTCTTTATTTCACTTCAGTATTTTCTGGTGAACATCACTTTACAACAAAGTAAATTGAAGTTATATATTGAACTAAGAAAAAATTAAGAGAAGAAACCCTCTAATATAAGCAAAAGAATATTTTGGAGTTACAAGGTATAAATATGAATAAAGAGTGCATTACAAAGAGGGTGCACTTGTATATAAGCAAATACAATACTTGAGCAATAATTTGTACCTCACTTCTGATGAAGACAGGAGAAAATGTCCATAGAATTTTATTACATAATGCCTTTGCTCAGACAAAGTTCATGAAGCTATTAAATAACATTTTGAGTTTTTATAAAACACACAATTCACGACCCTGCCTCAAAAAACCAGGGCCGGGAATTTGGCTCAGTGCCTTAAGGAGGTTGTGAGTTCAATGCCTGGTGCCGCAAAAAAAAAAAAAAAAAAAAAAAAAAAAGAAAGAAACACAATTCAAATTTGTAATTTGGAAATAAGGAAAATTATTTAAGAGTCAAGACGTTATTTTACATTACTATTAAAAGTAACCAGTCACTTAGAAGACATTGTTAGAGCACAATATTTACTTTGTAATGGTTAGCAATATATTTGTTATTGTAATTGGATATAAAAATCAATGATTATTTTGAAATATTGTAAAAAAGAACTGATTTCATTACATAATCATTCAGATGACAACTTCAGTGACTCTTTTAAAATTTTTTTTGGTACCGGGCATGGAACTCAGGGCCTCGCGCTTGCCAAACAGGCACTTGTGTCACTAAGCTAAACCCCCGCCTGACTTTTGAAAATGTATACAAAGATTACTCTAAGTAAAATATTTATCAAAAATGTTAAATATATATATGTATATATAATATTTAGAATGTTATATTTTAGGCAAGAAGTAACATACAAACATTACATTATATTACCACTTTTATTTGATTTTGTACATATTTTTATTTGTGTAAGCAACTAAATATTGAGAAAACTAGTCATTGTTCTCTAACACTTAAAAAAACACATTGTTGTGTTCATTCTGTAATTGTTTAAATGTATTATTGCAGCAGCTAATGAACTTCTTTACTAATAGTCACTACTCTTAAAAGCAGAATAAACTTTTCCAAACCACAGCAGTATGAAATGGTTTCTCAAAAACTTTTTTTTCACCATAAGTAATGGTATATTCTTTGACCTACATTTTGACCCAAGTATAAATCAAATATACATTTTCAATTTGCTAGAACTGCACATTCCATTACAGCTGTCTGATAGAACAACTAACATATTAATAGTGCGTAAGAAGAAAGGATAGTCTATCTCATAGACTATATGTGCTGTGATATTTAAATGTATTCATTAGCTATTCTTATAAAATGCTACAAAATGATATTTTGATTATAAAAATTATGTGAGAGAATATAATGTAAGCATGCATAGTAGACTTGGAGATTTTATTTTGGAATATTAAATACATACCAAAACTTGAGTGAGGGAGTCCTGTGCTTTTTGTGGTGGTGGTGGTGATGGTTACCCAATTGAAAGGTATTGGCTATTCTGTATCATTCGTGGCACAAAAAATTATTCTCAAAGATCTTTTCAAGAAGAATTCTTGATAGAACATAGACTGGAGATAATCAGAACTAGGGAAAACTCTTCATTTTCAATTTGTTTTTCATCATACAGAGCACCCTGGGGACACATAGATACTTAGTAAGAGTTATATATCCTATAGTTTGTCCACATCGTTGCTAGCATGAGTTTGGAAAGTTAGTCTCTATATTGATCTACTCTCAAATTTTGGAAGCTATTCTCTTTAAAATTGTGTCTAGAAATGTTGTTGCATTGGAATGTGTAAAATATAATATTAAAGTTCACAGAGAATTTGGGATTGCCTTCCTTTTATCTGGTAGTTTTTATCCAGTTAGCCTAGCATCTATTCAAATTTCTCCTTGCCTTTCTATCTCTGATGCCCCTGACAGCTCTCTCCAATGAAAATACAAAATGATACAATGTTACTCAAATTTATCAAATTGCACAGAGAGTAACAAAAAGTTTAACTACCTGATAACCCAGAAATTTATTTTTCTTTCTCCATAAGAAAGATCAAAAATAAAAATAACGTATATAACTTTAAGAAATTTTAAAGAAATTAAGTTGGATTGGAGGACAGAGGATATCCTGAAGAAGTTTATTTGACTAGAAGAGCAGAGGATGGTACATAAATACACTGTTTTGAAATACTGAATGTTATAGTAATTGATGACAATAAAAAGTGACAAATGTCTGTGTTGACAACTTTTAGTTTTCCTGCAATAAGAATTTAATCTACAGATAATGGCATGTCAATAGAATACTGAGGCAATTGTATTCCTCTTGTGGCATATTTGGTCAAGTGGATAAAGACAGTAAAACAGACACTGGCTTTTAAATGGCTCTCCAGGGGACTGAAAAAGAGGATAATGTGAAGAATAATTTTTACAAAATCTGTACAGGTGTGTTCATAGATTTCAATTTTTCCTCCTAGAATATGAGTTTAGATAATGAAAACTCAGAGAAAGGACTAGAAGTAATTATTGCTTCTTTGGTGAGTGTGGACTACAGTCACTGAAACAATTAAGATAGATTGTCAGTTAGATCAGCTTGATAATTGTGCAGGAAATTAATAAAGTGCACTTCCTGGTGTGTCAGGCTAAGGCCTGGTAATGTTAATTTGAGTACTGAATCTTGTTCTGGCCTCTTCCTTTATGGTTCTGTTTCCCTGTTATGCTCCCATACTACTATGAAGTGAATAGCTTTGTTCCTCTATGCCCTGCTCCCATGAGTTTCCTGCCTGATAACCAGTGGATTATGCGATGAAACCTCTAAACGAAATAAACTCTTCTTCCATAATAAGTCATAGGTGTCCAATATTTTGTCTCAACAATGAGAAAGCTGACAAATAACGTCTAATAAGGAAATTTGGCAGAAATGTTGCAAGAACCTTACTTCTGAATATCTTGTAATTTCCTTTCGGTCAAATTACTCAGCATGAAAAATCACCATTATATTTTGGTGATATAGTTCTTTGGTCCAAGACATTTTGTAAGCAAATTCAGAAAACTGAACTTAATATGGCAAAGTAAGATAGACATCTAAAAGGAAAGAGGATGGAAATAGAAAGCAAAGCAACGGCAACAACAATAACAACAACAAAACGAAATATCTAGTAACAACACAGATGAGCAGAAATTTGAAGTTGTTTAAAATCGAATAAAGGAACGATTTAAGGAAGATTTAGCACTTACAGAGACTGGTATTCTTCAAGAATATTCTGTACACTTTATTAACTCAATTTTTTTTATCAATTTCATGAAGTAGGTACTTACGTTATTTCTGTTCAGATGATTAATCTTTCAGAAAAGACATTAGTACCCTCCAAATGCTATCAAATGACATATAGCTGTAACATCTACACGGATTGTTTTCATTGCTGTGAACCTATTTGTTGACTGAATGAATGAATGTGACAGAGTTGATATTTAATGCCAGATGGTCCCAGTGAGTGTTTTTTCTCTCTACATGCATTGATAAAGTCTGAAAGATCTAGCCTGTAATTCACTTACTTATCAACCACCTTTTTATGCTCAAAGTTTCTATACAAGTTATTTCTGATTTTTTGTTTGCAAAATCTGTTTTCTTCTTTAGGTTTCAGTTACTACAATTGTGATAATGATCTCCTATGACACATTATCTAACCTCATATATCGACATTTTTGTTGATGCTGAAAATAAATCATGCCAGTTTCTAAGAATTTGATATAGAAAAGCTCCAAACATATATATAATATATTACATATTATATATTAATCTATAATATTATATTAATACCTAAGGAAGAAGAAAAATGAGGCAAAAAATCTTGACTTATAGATCAATAGCATTTATTTTTTATTCTTAGTGTTTCATATCAGCAAATGAAAGAATAGAAAGCTCTGAGTATTTCAAAGATAAACTAAAATCTTCCAAATTTCAATTCCAAGTTCCTGGAGAAATATCAGCATTGTTTTCTTATAAAGGGACAATATCTGAAAATAACGTCCATGTTTTTATTGAAAGAACAAACATACTGCTGAATGTATTAGTTATTTAGAGAGAACAATTGATACTCATATGGTTAGATCAATTTTACATGTCTATATCTGTTAACGTAAACAACCGTTTTGAAGATAATGATACGCAATATTGCAACCATTGTCAAGTTTACATCATCCTGTTTTGCAAACCTGTAATGTTACTGTTGTGCATTTACTCTAGTCGTTTGTCTCTTTTGCTTTTTGTCTTTCTTATATGTGTCTTTTTTCTTTCTCTTAAATAAAAAAAGAAAGAATATTTTGATAATTGAGTATGAAACATAAAGTCATCAGAATGGTCTTTTTCATTACTTTTTCTTTTCTGAAGGAAGACCTAAAATTCTGCTATCCATCTAAGTTTGTAAACTATTTCTTGTTCAAATATGATTCCTTCACTACCAACACAATTTTGTCATGGTGTATATATTAGTGGGAGTGGTGGGGGATAACATTAAATCAAAATCAGTAATATAATACAATATGAGGAACACTGTATGAGAGTAAAGTTTAATATTTGAAAAAGTAGTAAGCTTTCTAACAAATATAAGAATGTTTAGAAGAACCAATAAAGCTAGCTTGCATGATGATTAGTCATATTTATGAGGTATGGATGTTGGGGAAATAATATTAAACACAATTCTTTTACAAACATAGGGAAGAAAAATAATTTTTCCAAATGCTACTATTTTTTATTTTTAAAGGATGTATAATAAACTGGAAAGTACTTTATCAAAATGAGGACTTACTTCTAAATTTAAGAAATTACTCGTTTAGTTGAAAAACTTTTTCAAAATATGATTACTCAGGAATGCTCATGAGACGTTTATTAGCCCCGCTGAGTTTCAAGACAGGGTAGCTCTCCTTGATTCTTGCATCAAAGAAGCTTGAATTGGTTTTTACTGTGAAAACTACTTTCAAGCCGGGAATGGTGGAGCATGCCTTTAATCCTAGCACTTGGGAGGCTGAGGCAGGAGGATCGTTGTGAGTTCGAGACCAGCCTGGGCCAGCCTGAACTGCATAGTGAGACCTTGTTTAAAAAAAAAAAAACATAGGGCCGGGGATTTAGCCCAGTGGTATAAGCACCTGCCTGGCAGGCATGAGGTTGTGAGTTTGATACCTGGTACAGGAAAGAAAGAAAGAAAGAAAGAAAGAAAGAAAGAAAGAAAGAAAGAAAGAAAGAAAGAAAGAAAGAAAGAAAAGAAAAGAGAAAAGAGAAAAGGAAAACTACTTTCGAACCAATCTGGGGAAAAAAGCTCTTGTGTTGAAAGTTCTACCATAAGCAGTGAAACAAATGAAGGCGTAAATGTTCAATAACTCTTCTAAAGTTTAGTGACATAAGTAGTCTCACAAAATGCAACACATTTTGTAGATAGTCATAGGACTTTTTACCATATCATTGTTTATTTTTTTTTGGAAATCTTTTGTTAAGGAAATAATGCAATACATTTTGATAAATGATGTTGTACCTAAATCAATATCTCACAAATTAATACTTAATTTTCTTACTACGAAAATTACCTTTCAGTAATAAAATTCCCTTGAACTTAATGATTTCTCATGCATATAAAGTAAAAAAATTGCTCAACTGTTTCCTAACGTAGTGCACTTTCGTTGCATACTTATCAGAATACTTAAATGCTTATTAATAAGTTTTTGCCTAAACTTCTGTAGTAAATATGTATACAGAAAAAAATAAATTCTGTAGTAAATATGTATATGGAAAGGTAAACTTCTCAAGTAACTATGTATATGGAAAAGAAAAATTAATTCATGAAAAGAAATGTGAAATACAGGCTTTGATACTCTTTTAGAATGAGACAGCTGTGTTTTTAAGCTAAAATTCACTGCCAGGCAACAAACACAAATAGTTATGGGGTTCGCGGCTTGCCGGGATCTCAAGGCCAAGCACATTTCCAATTCATCAAGGATAAGAGAACTGACCTTAAAACTGATTTACAAGAAAGTCTTCATTTCTTTACAGGATTTTATGAGCACATACAGAGTTTTTATGCCCTATGTATCAAACTGGCAATGGCAGAATTGCCCTTTAAAAAAAAGTGTATATTTATATTCTACATGTTAAAATGTGTATAATGTGGCATATTACATTAGTATGTATTAATTGAACATCTCAAAGTTTTAACTATACTAATTATACTAACTGAACATCTCAAAGTTTTAAAGATGTGGTTTGGATTTAGGAATGTCACATTTTTCTGAATATAGATTACTTTCTGGAGTGCCAAGGGGAGATTCTCTTTTTAAAAAGTGTATCACACTAGTCAGCTGGGCTACTGCACGAAACATCTCAGACTGTTTGCTTCCAAAATAACATCTTGAAATTTATTTCTCACTTTTCTAAATGTTTAAAAACTGAGACCAGGTGCTGGCATATTATAGTCTCATGATGGCCTACTTTGTGGCTTAGAGTTGATTATCTTACAATGTGTTTAATAGATGGACTAAGTAAGGCATGTTTGTGGAATTTCTTTTATAAGGACAAATCCCTTGCTGGATTGTTCCATCTTTGTGACTTAATCATCTCCCCAGAACTCCTATCCACTCACAAAATCACCTTGAAGCTGAAGCTATAGCATAAAGTTTTGGAGAGGGCAGAAATGTTCAATTTATAACATACATATTAGAAACAAAGGCAAGAAACAGGTAAGGTTTCAGTATTTTTCAGAAGAAAAATAGAGATTTATATTGTAAATTGACTCATTAATTTAAAAAATCTATCCACAAGTCCATTCTGTTGTACGAACAGTTTTTAAAAAGTATTTCATTTTAATAGCAGCACTACAAAAATGCATCATTTGCATGCACGGTATTGCTACAAAATAAAAACATATTTGATGGTGTATAATATATTTGTATTGTATATATCTGCAAATAGTAATGTATATGTAATAGACAATGAATAAGAACATATGTTGTGAGTTAATATTGACATGTTCAAAAAAACTATGATGTGTTTAGCAAGTTGTGCATTGGGAAATATTGGTTAAGAGAGTTCTTTTGAAAATTGATGCTACAAAGAAACTGTCTGATTTTTATATACAAAAGGATAATGAATGATTTGTGTGATAATTAATCTTGATTGTCTATTGCACTGAATTGCCAATGCCTAGCAGGTTATGAAGTACACTTCTGTGTGTGTCTGTGAGGATTTTTTCAGAGATGATTGACATTTAGTCAAAGAAACTGAAGGGCAGAACAAGATGGCTATGACTGTGAGTGGCACTACCCAACAGGATTTCAGGTCAGATGCAAAATAAAGGACAAGGAAGAATTTGAACTGCCAGTTCGATTCTGCTAGAGAGTGAGTATATTGCTTCTGTTATCACCTGTGAATATCAAACTTCATTATCTTCGGTGTTTTTTATTTTTGAACTCAGTACCTTGTGCTTGCCAGGCAGCTGCCTATGACACTGAGCTACACCTCTGGCTCCAGTCTTTGGTGTTTTTAACATAGATTTATATCAGCAGAGTTCTAAGGAGTTTCTAGGCTGTTGGTCTCAGACTGGTACCATATTTTTAGTTCTGAAATTTCTAACTCCTGATTTTAATGTAAGGTCAACACTTTTATGAAACTCAGTAACGTGATGTTATGTTTGAAAATTCTATAAGATTTTTTTTAAAGTACAAAAGATCAAACAAAAACCAAAGACAGGCAGTCAGGGACACCTGAAGACAGAAGTAATGATAACTGGATGATGATGAGATAACTTGAAAAATACCTGATTTGATAATATAATGAAATATTCATTCCTTCATATAAAATATGAAATTTTAAACAATGATTTCAACTTGGATTTTATTTCCGTCATTAAGTTAGATATAAAGTTCTAAAGTAAAATGTACATTTTAACTACTTTAGATTTTAAAATTGATTGATTGAATGATTGATTTTTGAGACTGTGTCTCATTGTGTAGTGTAGGCTGGCCTTGAAGTCACTATGCAGTAGATGCTGGCCTCGAACTCACGGACATACTCTTTCCTGAGCCTCCTGAGTGCTGGGATAACAAGTGTGTGCCACCATGCCTGGCTCTAAAATTTACTTTAAGACTTAAAAAGTTAGTCATTTAACTATTTTATCCTTTCCAAAATCATAAATGATTCTAAAACTAATAAGAGCCCAAATGAAGTTATCTTATTGAAAAAAATTATATCAATCAATAAACACAGATGAACACAAACAAGTTTAGCAGACATGCTATTATTAACTGCATCACATTTGTCTAATGTGTCCTTTATTAAAATGTATCCTCATTATGATTTTCCTAACAAGGGCTTTATGAATTTCCTCCAAGATATCAGTAATTTATTTTTTTCCAGGCCATCATTTGGTATTGTCACTAATTTTTGTTTCATTTATTTTTGTAGTGAAATCTCACTGTGCTTTTTACATTTTATTTTGTATTGGTAGCAGATGGTTGTGGTACATAATGATTACATTCATTTTGAAATTGATATATTCATTTTTGAAATGGATCATTTTTCTCCCCCTCCCTCACCCATTCACCATTTTTTCTCCTTCCTCATTTCCCCTTCCATCTCCACAAAGTCTATCTCCCTTTTTCCTACTATTTTCTTCCATTTTGTTCTTTGAATTATTTATGTTTGGGGTTTATTGTATAAAGGGAATCACGTGATGGGTAACTTTCTATGCCTTGATTATTTCACTTAGCATTATGGTCTAATGAGTCATCCACTTTCCAAAAAAATAACTCAAATTTACCTTTCCTTTTTGCTCAATAATAGTGGATTGTGTGTAGACACTAAATTTTCTTTATTTCATCTATTGGTGGGCATATAGGCTACTTCTAAGATTCAGCTGTTGTGTGTTTTGCTGTTATAAACAGAAGTATGCATGCATGTATCATTGTAATGTGACGAGGTTAACTCAGAAATATACTCAGAAGAATAATATTTGGGTCAACAGAATGTTTATTTTTTGTTTTTTTGAGGAATCTTCATTCAGTTTTCCATAGTAGTTGTACTAGTTTATATCCCTACCAACAATATTGAAGTGCATCATTTTCTCCACAGACTCAACATTTGTTGGGCTTTGAGTTTTTGATGATAGCTATTTTATTGGAGTTAGAAAAGATCTTGGCATTATTTTGATTTACATTTTTCTAAAGGTCAAAGATTCTGAACATTTTTTCATATACAGTACTTATTTGCCAATTGCACTTCTTCTTAGAAGTGTGTACTCATCTTAATTGCCAATTTTTTATGAGGTCTTTAACATTAAGGTTTTGCTTTTTTTTTTTTTAGTTACTTATATATTCTAGATATTAGTCCTCTGTTTGAGGGGCTGCTGGAAATTTTTTTTCCCATTCCCTAGGTTGCTTCCTTACTCTGTCGGTTGTTGCCTTTGATGTGCAGAAACACTTTAAAATTGATATAATTCAATTTGTTCATTTTTGGTAAAATTTCTTGTGTTACTGAGATTTTGTAAAGGCGGTTTTTGTCTGTGACTGTTGAGAGTTTTACCTATTTTCTCTTTCAGCAGATTCTTTGTTTCTTTTTTTATATGTAGCTCTTCGATCCATTTTGATTTGATGCTAGTGCAGAATGAGAGTTATTGTAGATTCATTCTGTATATAGATAAGCAATTTTCCCAGCGCCATTGTTAAATAGGCTATCTTTTCTTCAAGGTATGTGTTTGACTCATTTGTTAAAAGTCAAATCTTTGTCGGTATGTGGAGTTGTTTCTATAACATCAGTTCTATTCTTGGTCAACAGCTCTGTGTCAGTAGCATAATGTGTTCATTTCTGTTGTTTTGTAATATAATTTAAATTGAGGATTGTGATGTCTTTTGTTTTACTCTTTGTGTTTATGATTGCTTCTTGTTCCCAAGGTTTTGTTTTGTTTTGTTTTGTTTTGTTTTGGGTTTTTTTGATTTTCTATAAATTTTAGAATTTTTTCTGGTAAAATTTAGTGGTTAATCCATTTAGATCCTAGACTTTTTTAGTGGGTAATGTTTTTATTAGTTTCTATTTCAGTGTCTGTTATTTGCTTATTCAACTATTTTATATTTTGTGGGATCATTTCTATGAATTCATATTTGTCTAGAAATTTATGCATTTCTTCTAGATAATTCACTTTACTGTAATATAAGTTTTCAAAAAGTTTGTTATACTTTCTTTGCTCAAGGAATTTATAACATTTTTGTCATTATTTCTTTCATTTAAAGACCAATTATTTGGGTCTAATTAAAGGAAAACATACCAATTTCTTACGTGTCTAAAATCATGAACATGTAAAAGTTATGGTTTGGGGATAAGTAACTGAGTTCATCAGAGCCCTGTTCTCACCTCATGACTCCACAAATATTTGTTTACACTTGCAAAAGGAATGTACAAAGGATTTCTTTAAGAAACAATTCAAAGAGATTTTAAATTGACAATGATTTGGGAACTCATTCCAGCCCATCAGTCTCCAACAAGCCAGAAACAACAAAAATTTTCAATAAAGAAAATTTAGTTGACAGGATTATTAGTCATTGAATATATCTGAAAGAATGATGGAAAATAATAAAGTATGGAGATATAACTTTAAAAGCATAGCCTCTTCTGACTTGGAAGAACAAAATGACTATAATAAAGATTGAAGGAAAAATGTAGAGAGTGACATAAAGATTCTACTCCATGTATTATCAAATATCAAATAATTGAATTATATACATATATATTGCCAAATTGCTAAGATCTTTGAATTATTAATTTATGCTCTAGCACCAACCAGATAGCAAATTATCTGTCTATGTATTTAATTCTTTAATTCACAATATTGTGGCTAATCTTAAACATAACTTTGTACCAAAAAGATATATGGGAAATAATACAGGCCACATATTTCCATTAACATATATCTAGAATACAATGGCAACATGTTTGTACAGTTTGAAGTTAACTACTGTGTCATCCTTGCAGTGAATGGTGTCAGTAAGGGAATAGGAAGGATTTTGGTGGATTGATAAAGTCTTATTCATTATAGTTTAACATTTTCAAGTGTAGTTTTTGCAAGCATGAATTTATTTGAAAATATTAATAAAGATTCAGATACTATAAGTACTTGATAAATTATTTGATAAATTATTTCATATTCCTCTAGAATCATTAGGTTAAAGCCACATCAACTCCAGACCCATATTACATCAAGAATGTCACAATAAACTAAAATATTGTCCTTAAAATGTCTTAAATATTAGATACAGAAATATTTTCATTCAGCTACAGGAACACTGATACTCCCAAGGAGAGTTCTTTTACACACTGTTTGTTGAAGCAATGATGTACTTTCATTATCAGTGAAACATAACGCTATCATGATAATTCTGGGATCCACTGTTTTGCATGGATAATATGGTATCTATATTTTAGATTGCATTTGTAATTTCATTCACAATTTTTCATGCCAATTACGTTGTATATGTTGCTGAAATTCATTATGAAAACAATTATCTTTACTTGTGTATTTCCCCTCAATTATCTTAGATATAATGAGGAAAAAATAGATGACTTTCTTTGCTTTTAATGTGAAATCTTTTACAATATTCACATGAAAACAAGTAATGTTCTTGAAGAGGCTGTGGGACTATTTGAATATTCATAAGTGTGGAAAAATAAAGCATTTACAAGACTTAGTTCTAGAAAGGGGTGGGAAAATATTTCTCTGCAGTGTATGGTACATGCAACTTTAATAAGTAGGATTTTAGGAGAAAAATTATATAAAATAAAAATTCAGATTAGAGACTAAAACAATTCCACTGAGAATACTTAAAACTAAATATAGCATTGCACAATATTGTTAGCAAATTCTAGTGTTCACTATGTGATAATCTAAAATCAAATGCATCATTTAGCAGAGTATAAAAGCAAAGTCACTTAAATACATCATTTGGTCTGCAGAAAATATGTACCACTATGTTGAACTAAAATGTATAATTTTATGTTAGAAATAACAATTATCCCAGCTCCTGCAATTGTTCATGCCATGGAAGACAGCAAAAGCATCAAGAACAAAAGAAGAAGAAGAGAGAGAAGACTCTTTCTGTCCTGTATAGTTTATGTAAGCTACCCACCCTAGATTGGGTGTAGCACTCACACCCATAATCCCAGCACTAGACAGTGAGTCAGTCACAAACTCTAGATTTAGTTGCCTCCGAAAATCACCCTTTTCCGATGCCTGCCTGAGGCTGGACATTCAGACACAAGCCAGAACAAAAGTGGAAATAAATCACTTTCTTTGGATTTGTCTGTGATGAAACACTGTAGAAGTATTAGATTGCCTAAGCATGGAGAAAGGATAAAAGAAGTAAATTTATACTGTAGAAACCATACAAACACTACTGCAACCAGCTGGTCATGGTTAGTGTCAATGATAATATGTCAATGATAATATGACAGTATGTGCTCTGTCGCTCTTCATATACATGATCTTCTGCTATGCAATCCAAAATTTCAGTATCATTATGAGAAAACTATCAGGCATGTCCCAGTTGAGAGACATTATTCAATATATCTAATATGTGGCCAACTGTGTCAAGGTCATCAAAATCAAAGTGCAATAAAAAATTCATTTATAAGAATATCTTTAGCAAACATGACTGTAAAACTTAATGTTGTATTCTGTATAGAATCTTGAAACAGAAAAAGGCAATTTTGGTCCAAATAAGAAAATCTGAATATTGTTCAACTGTAGTTAATCATAATATATACATGTCAACTTATAAACTTGAACATGTCTACTACAGCGAATGTAAGATACCAATAATAGTAAAAATTGTGCACTGAGCTTATAGTGTCCACTGTATTATATTCACAACATTTTATAACTCTCAACATATTATAAAATAAGAGTTATTTGAAACAATAGAAAGAACCAAAATTCTCTCTCTGATACATTCATATTTCTATTTTTCACATTACCCAGTTCTATAAATTCATCAAGAAAGCTATTACAGATACGCAGATGCTTGACATTTGGCTTTGCCTCAAGACATAATAATTATAAAAACAGCTTTGTTTATAGTCTTTCTTATGTATTATTTTCCAAGATTTGCACACACATACACATAAGATACATGTGTATATATATGCAAATTTTACACACATGTGTGTTCCTTCCATTTAACTACATACATTCATGTGTATGTGTATATAAGATGTAATAAAAATAATGTGTACATAAACTTTTTTTAAAAAATTGTTACATTAAAAGACACACCATCATTAATCTTCCTCAAAGTATTTCTCCTCACTTCACATATATTTATCCCATAACTCTTGTGAATTTCTGGAGCAGTTTTAAAAGTTCTTTTTCTTGTCTTTTGTTGTTCTCTCATGTCTACCTTGATATCCTACTTCAATTAAAAATAACTTATTTTTCATGTTTATTTTGAATTAAGAAAGAACCAGAAGTCACAAAGGGTCAGATGCAGTGTATAAAGTAGACAAAAACACAATGTAATGTTTTTATGAGGAGACCACACTTTCATTGAATGGCAGTTAGCAGCAGCATAAACCATATTTTTGATCACATCTTGTAAAGACATTAGACAGAACTTCCAGAACTGCTGAGAAATTGGCAAGAATGTTGGAGTTTGTTTCACTTAATATTCTAGTGTCAAGGTACACACATTTTGCCACACATGACTCAAGTATAATCTTCTTTTTGCAGAATGGTATTCCACTGTGTATAAATTCCATGTTTTTATGTATTCATAATGTTAATTGAAACAAATTAGACACCTAAGCTTAAATATCACATTGTTTGTCTTATATGAGAAACCTGAAATATAAATAAAGAGCGAAATGTAAGTGAGAATGTGAATGTAAAGGACATCAAGAGATGGAGTGTGTGAAGGAGGAGGGCAGAAGGAAAAGAAAAAAAAAACTTAATGTATGTTATGTATATGTATCCACTTTCCACAAGGAATACAATGGCAATATCCCGTAAATATGCACTAATTTAAAGGAGGACTTTGTGAATGTAGCTCAGGGAAAAGGCCTTGGTTTAATCCCTAGTTCTGTAATCACTTAATCAACCGATTAGGCAATAAAAATAGATGTAAAAATTAATAATGGAGTAGGTGTGTTCTGAAGCAAGGGAGATTAATGGCAAAATGCTTTCACTTTAATACTTTTTTTTAACTGCTACTATTCACTTTTTTTATTCCATGTATACAGTTATATATTTATTATTTTTGTTACACACACTTCCCTGCACATACTATCATATTTTTGCACATATAAACATGTATACTTATTTTGTATATTTACTTTGGATAATTATATATATTTATATTTATATTATAGAACATGTAAATTAATTGACTGTTACAGATATGGTTTTATTATCTCCATTTATAAGTCAGAATCTTTCTATTTATTTATTTATTTTTAATACCAGAACTTGAACCTAGGGTGTTCCAAAGAGCTGTATCTCTAGATATTGTGTTAATGTTTTGCTTGTTTGAAACAAGATCTAGCTAAATTGCGCAAGTCTTCAACTTGCAGTCCTCCTGTTTCAACCTCATGAGTAGCTGAGATTATAAGCATGAGACAGCATACCAAGTTTCAAGATAAAAATTTGAAGAAATATGAGAGATATGTCTCCAATAAAAAGCATAAATACATGAATGCATTACAATAATCAGTTTAACTCTCAATGAGTTACAGTATTATTTTTACTTGTTTGCATATGATTCAACTGAGGCATAACAAGGTTAAAGAATTTCCCGATGTGCCATTTTTCTAAAACTAGTTATCATTTAATCTTACCAATAGTGTTCTTTAACTGTAAGGGATCTGATTTCAGAATAATATGCTTAATGACTTTTCCATCACAACTCCCATGCTCTATGGAATGCTTGCCTAAAAAAGGAACAAAAATTTAAATACCATTCTCATATGTATTGAATGAAATTTAAGAACATAGAAAGCATAAGAAAATTCTAATATTTCATAAAAAAGATCAGAAACTATTCTAAGAATCACATTAATAGCAGATTAGTTGACTGCAATATTTATATGTAAGAAGACAATTGTGATACAGAAGGGGACAGGAAACAACTTTTAAACTATGTTTACTCAAATTTCATTTAAGAAATAAAAAAGCAATCAAATAGACAAAATCTCTCTCTTTCTTTTTTTAATATGGTTTATTATTATTTTTTTCCTTTTTGAGACAGGAGTTTGCTCTGCAGGCTAGCCTTGAACTCACTTTGTAACCCAGGCTGGCCTTAAATAGTAATGATCCTTCTGCCTCAGTCTCCCAGGTGCTGAGATTAGAGGTGTCTGCAACTGCACACTTCACAAGTTATCTCACTTTCACTTAAAAAATCCACATTGAATGTATTTTGAAGGAAATGTCAAGAAAATGCTTAAAGTGGTAGAGACAGTGATCAAATTTCTTAGTATTTAATATTTTTTATAAACTAGTTCATTATTTTTAAATAAGGTATATGAACTGTTTTTCAGATATATGTTTCACTGTATGCTGGGAAAAATAACAAAATTCTAACATACACATTTGGCCCATGTAAACTATCAATCAAACTGGTATGAATTATCATAAATGGTTGCCTAGCAGTGTAACCATACACAAAAATATAAAGTGCAAATGCATCCCTATTAGTCCACAGAGAAATTGTAGGCTTTTTCTCTGAAAAGCAGGAAAAGGAGAAAAGAGTAGTAACAAAAAGAATTTTAAAAATTAGAAATGTAAGTGCAAAACTTTTTACATATTAAAGTTACGAGAGTTGAGGTTGCAGCTTGGTGGTAGTGCGTCTGTCTGGCATATGTGAGACACTAAATTTGCTCTCTAGCACTATGAACACAAACAGTTAAATAGAAAATAGACATAATATGGTTAAAAAATCTAGATAATGATTTGTTATATGTTGTGTAAATATGTTAAGTACATATTCAAAGATCGTCTGCTAATTTGACCAAATTCAAAGATCTGCTAATTTGGTAAAATGGCATTTATTTGTATATTTTCTAAAATTGATAATAAGGACAATTTAAATATATAGAGATACATGTGTCATATATACACAAAGATGTTGCAAAATGGTTATGATATACGAGGAAATGCAAAATATTTTAATGGTCAAAGTGTTGCATGCATGCATTATGCCCTGGTAAAATTGACAGTGCAATAGAATGTGTATCTACTTCATATATTCATAATCCTAACAAACCTAGAACATACATTAAACTATTCACAAAAAAAGGGAAAGTTAGACATATCAACAGTGATATGAGTTAGGATATGTCAGATTTTAACAGAAAGAATGAATGAAGTAACAAAATAATTAGCAAACGAAACAAGCATTTAAATAACACAAATTTATCTCCTTACATATTTACAAAATCTTTAAGATCATGATATAAAAGATAAATAAATAATGTATTAGATTTAAAGAAAATTTTCAAAAATCAACGGCATTCATTTTATATTCTCTGGTAAAATATGAAATATTAGAAGTTACTTTAAAATGGATAGAAACAATGACTACAATATGACATGTATCAGATAACTTTTGGGCCCCAAAATAGATAACAGAAGAACATAAACTAAGTTTTTAAAAAAGCAGAAATCAAGTTCAAAGCTGTTAAAATTATGCATCAAAATATACAAAAGAAATTAATTAGAAATTAGAAAGTTTGTGATGCAAATTATTCATCATGGTCAATGTGTTAATACTTATTACTCTTGGAAACAATAAAGACATTAATAAAAATTTCTTAGACTTTATCAAGAGTAATTAATATTCATATTCTAAAGTGAAATTTGATAAGATATAATTAATTTTATAATTAATGTAATTGATTTTGAAGTGCTTTTGTATTTCAAAAACACATCATATATTTACATAAATTAGTTGATTTCTTAGATAAATTTGAATTGCAGAATAAAAAAGACAAAATGGTCAGAGATATGTCTCATCAGTACAAGCACCTGCCTGGCAAGTGCAAGGCCCTGATTTCAAATTCTGGTACCAAAAAAAAAAAAAGATAAAATGATAATATAACATGCCAAATAAAAATGACTATCTAAATTCAATAAATTTTTAAGGTATCTGTAGTATTCTATATTTGATATTTGGCCAGTTTGTTGCAATGGTTTATTGATTGTGTGTTTGAGAAGTTTAGAAGTTTAGCTAAGTTGACTCTGCAATTTTACCCCATAGGATGTAGAGGATCCACGCTAGAGTGACTAGTCTGCCTAGATGGTATAAAAGGGAAATGAAGAAGGAAAACTCACTTAGGTTCTTTGGAGGAGCTCCAGTCTTTGCCTTCAGATTGGACATTAACTCTTGGCATCTATCACAGACTGGTTGGCTTATACCTCAGTTCCTTTAGCCATCTAGTATAGACTCTTAAACCCTCTGTCACAGAGTCATCAGCCTCCAGATAGGATTTTCACAGAATACTGCAGTGAACACCAGCCATTGAACTCACTCCTTCCATCTCCAGTGTGCAGAGATCCTCTGCATATTCCCTCGTCCAACTCTGTGAATCACCATCATAAGCCCATCTTGTCATTTCTAATACATTTGTGTGTCTTATATCTATTTTCCTAGTAAAGTCCTGAATGTTACAATGATACACTAGGCAAAAAATATTTTTTCAGTTGTATTCATGAATAAAATGGAATTTCAAAGAAACATGGTGCTTATACTTCTAATTACACAAATCACTATACTGTGATTCTTTCACCTGGGTTCCTCTTTATGCTGTAGACACACATCCCTCATAAATCCTCTCTGAAATATAAGAATTCTCTGCTAGTTGACTACATAGGGTGCTAAACAAGAATAATTAAGTAATATATCTTTCATGATATACTTAATGAAAACTCTACTGTAGTAAAACAAAATTCAGCATATCAAACTCATTTATGTCTTATTGATATTTCTGAAGCTTTTCTGTCTTGCTTTATTTGAAAAGATACATTTTTGTTACATTTTTTCAATATTTTGCTGTGTTCAAATCATTCCCCCAGATCAGATAATTTTAATTTTCTGAAACCTTATGTCTTCAAGAAATGATATTTTTTTTTATTAAGCTCTTCAACCAGTCTTTACTATGTATGTTCCTCACATTAAAATTTCTTGTTTCTGCTTTATAAAGGAAATTTCCATAATATGTCTCTGAGGGCAGATGATAGCTAAATATTGGAATAAATAAGTACCCCACTGTATTGGTTGATTCTGTGTCCCTACCAAGGACTCATAATTTAGACAGGGCTGAGTCTGGTGTTTGTGATTGGTTTGTTGTCTAGCACTGGGATTGGTGGTGTGAGTGCTGCACCCTCCCAGGGGTGGAGCTGATATATAGGGTAGGGATAGAGGAAGGCGTGCTCGCTTTCCTGCTCTTCCTTTTTCTCTTGCGGCATGCCTTGCTGTTTGGCAACCACCATGAATGGCTGCCCCGCCATGGCATGCTTCCTTGAAGTCAGCTGAGTATGGACAGAAAGTCTCGAGACTGGTAAGAAATAAACCTTTCCTTCCCTAATTTTGGGTGTCAGGTATTTTTGTCTCAGCATTGAGTAAAAAGTAACTAAGACAGAATTTGGTACCAAGAATGGGGTCATTGCTGTGACTAAACCTGACCATGTGGTTTAAGAGCCTTTGAAAATGGCTTGTGGGAAGAGTTTGGAAGGGTTTGGAGATGTCGCCTGAATGCATAGACCTGGAACAACTTAGGCTTTTCTGTATGGGAGATTCTGGTCAGAGCTCAGGAGACCAGAAGGCTAATAGCCTGCCAGTAAAGACCAGGCTTGGGATGTTTCTGTTGGAAAGAAGGACTGCATTTGTTGTTGGACTCCACATGATGTGTGTTACGGCTTGGCAGAAAGTTTGTCTGCATTCTGCTTGTGCCCAGAGACTTTGCCTGAGACTGAGATTAAGGGCAGAGGATTGGTTAGTGTGGTAAAAGAAATTTCAAGGCAAACTAATGTTGAAATGGTGGCCTAGCTATTGTTGGGGGCTTTTAGACAGATTTATGCTGGGAATCAAGAGCAAATAGCTCAGCATGGTGATTTAAAACCTTGTGAGTTTGGCCAGGAAGCTGTGGACTGTAAAGATAGAGCTGAGACCTTGATTGCTGAGAAGGAACAAAAGAATAAAAAAGATGGGCTGGGGACATCCTGGGAAGCAGCAGGCCTCCACCCTTTGCAGCCTCAGGCCTTGAAAAGTGAAAGAGTTTGCTTGGAGGGAAAAGCTGCAGAGTGCCATGTTCCAAAGTGGCAACAGAGGCAACACCAGGTATCAAAATGGTGGTGGCCACACCAGGTTTCAAAATGGTGGTGGCCACACCAGATTCTAGAAAGGTAGCAGCATAGAGAAGCTGTTCCTCACAATCAGGTTCAGAGAGCTCAGCAATCCAGACAGTTGACCCCTACAACCAAGAGAGAGGAAAGCCTGGCTCCTGCTCCAGCTGGCAACGGACTTTAGTGGCATCCACTTGGCACTGGTTATAGGTGCAAGGAAAATGCACAGATTCAAAGGATAAAGCAGCTTCTGCCCCACCTGCAGAGGGCAATATGTAATGATGAAAGGGTAAAGTCAAGGAGCATGGATCATCTAAGGAAAGCTATGGAAGTTAATACCCCTGGAAGTGCCACAGGCGTGGAGTCACTCAAGCCTTTTGGAGTTTGCAACCAGATTGCTTCAGATGCTGAGCAGAGAACTCCAGGACTTAATGCTTACCCTGCTGGATTTTGGACTTGCTTTGGTTCCAATGCTTTGTATTCCCGTTTGTAACTTTTGGAATGGTAATGTTTATCTTGTGTCTTTATATGTTGGAAGTGTTTAACCTCATTTTTATTTGTACAGAGGGTTACAAATAAGAGTTTGCCATAGATCTCAGAGGAGATTTGGAACTTGGACTTTTCAGCAATGCTGAAACTGTTAGGATTGTGGCAACTCTTGGAGATGGACTAAATGTCTTTGGTATGGAGGATATACATGAGTCTTTGGGGGCCAAGAGGTGGAATGAATTGGTTGATCCTGTGCCCCCCTCAAGGACTTATAATTTGGATGGGGCTGAGTCTGGCATTCATGATTGGTTTGTTGTCTAGCACTGGGATTGGTGATGTGAGTGCTGCACCCACCCAGAGTTGGAGCCCACATACAGGGTGAGGAAGACAGCAATGTGTACTTGCTTTCTTGCTCTTCCCCTCTCTCACTGGCATGCCTTGCTGTTTGGTGGCCACCATGAATGAGTGCCCCGCCACACCATGCTGCCTTTGAGCCAGCTGAATATGGGCAGAAACTCCTAAGACCTGTGAGAAATAAACCTTTCCTTCCCTAATATTAGGTGTCAAGTATTTTGTCTCGGCAATGAGTAAAAAGTAACTAAGACACCCACCTATTAAATAAAATTAATGTTTAAAGTTCACCTTGCTATATGTTTTGAATAATTACTTTTAAAGAAATTGTAAATATTGAAAATAATGGATAAAATTAAATGTGTATAAATCTATAACACATAACTTTTCATATATTATATACCCATGCTTTCTTGTGTCAGTGCAGTTAAACATAACCTAGGGTTCTTAAACATAATTTAAGGAAGTATTTGTATATTATGGGAACCTTAATTTGGGGAAAAAAGGTCTTTTAAATGAGTTTGAGTTAATATACACGTAAGGTGCTAGAAGACATTCATAAAATAAAATTCAATTACTTTGCTATCATGATCTATTAAGTTCTATTGCTGCAAAACTCTGTGCTCAACATGGTAGAGGATATTAATCAGTGAATTTACTTTTAAGGAATGCACTAACAACGTAGTCTTTAATTGTGATATAATTAAAATACAGTATACATACAAGAAAGACAAATATTAAAGAAGAAACTTAAGGAAGTAGTCTATGAGCATTGTATTTGAATATTGAGACCCTAATATTCTGTGAAATGTCAGACACAGAATATTAAGTGTCACATGGTTTCTGTTTTATGAGAAAACTAAAATATAAATGAATTAAAGAATAAAATAGTGATGGTAGGATAAAGATACATACTCTGGAGATAGTCAAAGCATTGGGGAAGGAAGAAAGAATGCATAAGTGAGCACAAAGGAGACTGAAAATGATCAAGATATGATTATTCTGTTTTAATTCTCCAGAATGAGTGTAAATACTATGTATCACCAAAAAACCAATAAAAATAAAATTCTCATGCAAAAATATAAAATTTCATTTAGTCCTAAATAACAAAATGCATTCTAAACAGACTTTTCAAAAGGGGAATATGGAACTTAAGAATTTTAAGAAATAATAACTTATATGCACTTAGTATCCTTCCTATTCTTAACCATAATACGGGTTTGGCACAACAATTTAGTAGATTTTTTTCACTACATTTTGAATTCGCTTATTTGTTAATCATACATGAATCAATTGTATGTTAGTTAGACACTGTAAAAACTCCACTTGGTAAAATATTATTTAGATACAACCTGTTTAATCTAAATGATTTTCATTTTTCTTGATTCCTTATACGTTTTACCCTCATATGTTCATGTAATAGGTATATGGAAATATATTTTTGCTATTTTATTTTATGTTACAGTGTTTTATTTTATTTTAATCATACCAAAGATTAAACAAAGGGCCTTACCACTAAGCTGTATCTACATTCATTTTTAAATGTTCTTTTATTTATGTATTTGTTTATTTAATTTACTGAAACAATGTGGCTAACTTGCTAAATTTTCCAGGCTGTGCTCAAACTTGAGATCCTCCTGCCTCAGCCTCCAAGAGTGCTAGAACTTTAAACATGCACCAGAACCCCTGGCATTATTTTTGCTTTTATAACATAGTTTTTCTTAAGGTTATATCAAAGTATTTTCTCATTATTGTATTTAAATGAATTTATGCAGTTGTACATAATAGATTATATTTTATCAGATATTTATTTCTATAAAGATGAGTTTGTCTTAATTGATTTTCTCATTTGTTTTTTACCTTTACTATGCAAAGTAGCCTCAAAATGATTGTTAGAGCATCAAAGAGAGGAAACTTTTCTATAATTTTTATTCTTCCTAAAAATACAACTATGTGAATTTTTTTAGGAATCTTTGGTGAAAATATAATGTATTAAATTTGTTGTTTTTGTATCTTAAAACTCTGCCATCTAGAAATGTGTTTTAATTCAAACTGTCTGATTTTTTTAAAGTAGAAATTATAATATGTGACTAATATCACCATCAAGATAAGCTTGGTTGTACTGTGTTAACACACCAAAAATCTCTCTAACTAAACAGAACAAAGTTTATTTCACACTAAAGAAAATTTCCCCTCAACATGCAAGAAGCTTTACATAATCTGTTCTCTATGTAGCAGCTCAGCCACACTTCTTTGACCTTATGACATTAATATCAACAGATGCTTCAAAATAAAATGTCAAAGAAAGTACCAGAATAGTTTGCACCACCAACTGGTTTAACTTAGAAGTGAAATTGTTTTTATTTCTACTTTAAGTTCATCACTCAAGATTAGTTTTGAAAACTAACTTAACAAGGGGTGGGAGAGTGTGATTTTCCCAGAGAATGAAAGATTTACACTGACCTTGTATTAGATACCACTAACACAGAAGGGACACCAAGGCAGAGATTTTAATAAAGTTGACATAAGGACCTAAAGAGTTTATTCAGCATCTTCTCTCATCTTCTTAAATATATACCTATTTGAAACATGATCCAGATTTTGCAGTGTACTTTATTGTACATTCAGTTTTGCATTTATCTATGCATAGCAAGGTCTGTTAACTGATCTCCAAACTATCTCATTTTAAAAACCACTGGAGGCCTCTGTGCTTCCAAAGATATTAAGTCTAGTGTGGGTATGAATAACATCAAAGATCCTGCCCCATGCATCATAAAATAATCAGGGAGATAGAAACATAAAATAAAAAATTTGTTGCAATACATTCAATTTAAAAAAGTTTAATATCTGAAACAAATGTCCAAGAATACTGTCTACCTATAGGTTTCATGTGATTTACATAAAATCTACTGATAAAGTCATTTTAGCTAAGAGTTTCAGTACCACACAGATAAAAATATCTCAAATAATAGCACATTCTAGGTTTTTCTAAGTCTTTTGTACTACAATACGATAACTAATTTGTATTCTTTTATTTACTTCCATTCTCTCTGCTCCATGTGATCTACAATTTAGAAGAAACACAAAAATGTAAGAAAACAACACAAAATGTGAATGTCTAAAATCCATTCATCAGAGACATATATTAATAGATTTAAATAAATAATTACTTTAGATCTAAAATCATGTATCTCTCCATATATACATATAAATTAGGGATTTGAATGTGAAATATCCAGCACTTCCTCAACTAAGTTCTTGCTATAAAGAATATATCCTTGAGCTACTTTAAAAATATAAATATAGACATCAATATAAGATATCCAAGGTCCCATTAGAGTGCATGTACATGAGAAGTGAAAAACTGATTTATCTTCACATTCCTTACTCTTGCAATTTATGTTTACATATAAATAAATTACATTAAAAAAACCTTCACCCTTTTTTTTTGCTCAGTGTTGTTTTTGTAATATACAATCTTGCTAATTACTTCATGTGTACTCTAAGTAGACCAAGGTAATTTTAGTACTTATGATTATTTTTAAAAACATTTAAGTTTAAGTCGTTTCAATTATTTGTAAAAGCAATCTATAATGTTTCATTTTATTTTCATCTCCCCTAAATTCACTTCTTTGTGAGATTGTTAATTGTTCATTTTAGCATACATAACATACATAAAATATCAAATATTAGGACATAAAGTACACATGGCAATACATCAAATATGTATAGTACTGGAGACTTTACATTTTAGTGCATCAAATTGATACAGGAAAAACGATCTCAGAACTCCAAATAATATAGTGGAATGAAACTCTCAACCTACTACATGTGCGGCGCAAGTTTGTGTTCTCTAAAATCGAAGAATGAATTTTAGGAACAACGGAGGGTAAGAGCAGAATATATTTATTGAGAGAAAGAAAGTTTCTGTCTGAGGGACAAAAGGGGTCCTGAGTGGGTTGTCAGGGACTCTGTAATTTTTAGGGACTTTTGTAGAATAAAACCATGATGGGAAAACTGGGAACTCACGAGACAGATGGACATAAGTTTGGACATAACAATGGTTAACCAATAAGATTAATTGCTCAGGTAGAATTGATCAAATCAAGAACAAATGGGGAAGTGAATCACGTAGCAAGCAGGGATGCTTAACAGCAGTGACTCTTCCTGTAGGAGGTTGGGATGTTGACTTCTGACTTCCTCAGGGTGGTGGAGAACTATTTGGACTGTTGACCCTTAGGATGCAGTTGTATTTGTTTTGCCATTTGTCTTGAGATCTGGCCCACAGCAGGAGGTGTCTGTCTCCCCCACAGTTGTAAAGTATCTGGGCTTTTGCACTGGCTCCTTTGAGGACCCAGCCCTGTCTGACTGTCTATAATATTTTTGTCTAACTCAGTTGCCTGTAACAAAATTATATGATATATGTATATAAATATCATATATATTTATATATATACACCCATAATGGTTTGAATATAATTTTTGCATTATCTTTTCATTCATGCAATCATACTTTGGCTGCTAGAGTATCTATACTTATTTGTAACTAATAAAATATTATCTGAATATATATAAATTATTTAGAGTATCTTTCATGCCATTATAAACTTCTTCAGTAATATCCTCAGTCATGAAATAAAGATTGTTTTACTCAGCAAATTTAACTTTCACGTGAAGGTTTATTGAATACATAGTGAGCTGAAGACTAAGTTAAATAACTCACTGTCAGGCAACAGATGTTAAAAAAGATTAGGCACAGTAGTTGAACGCACATGTACCAAAATGCACACATAAAGCTCATAATGATTTAGCGCTTATGCTCTTTTAAAGATTCAAATTTTTCTAGTAAAACTGGTAGTACACAAAAAGACCTAAAATTAATTACCTAAAATGAAAGAAATAATTTCAATTCTCAAAGAACGTCTTATGTGCAGATTTGTAGGAGACAACTTGAGCAGGTCCCCTTGAATGCAAAACAACTGCTGTGACTTTGTTTTTATCGAGACATTTCTTTATGTTGATATATACAGAGCTGACTATGGTATTTCCTTCTTTCTTCAATTGGCCCTAAGCATTGCAAATAAGGCTAGCGAGGTACTGGTATGTAATCTCTAAAGCCATCTGACAGTGTCCTGTTGCCTCCCATAGCGATCTCTGTAAAATATATAGGCACAGCGGGATGGCAGAGCCAATGAACTCCAGGAATGTCAACTGGGTATGTGCCTCGAGAAAGAGGTTATGAGTCCCCAGGGCATAAAAGTTTACATATCAGAAACAGGTACTGATATGTAGTCTTTAAAGCCATCAGAAGGTGTCCTGTTTCCTCCCAAAGTGGTCTTTGTAAAATGTATAAAGCACAATAGGTTGACAGAGCCAGTGAGCTCCAGGAATGTCAACTGGGTATGAGCCTCAAGGAAGAGGCTATGAGTTCCCAGGGCATAAAGTTTGCATATCAGAAACTGAAGCAGCAGCCTCCTAAAACAATCCACTTGCTATCTTGATTGGGTTGTGCAAATTGATCCCCCTGCATATTTTTATCTGCATTTTGTAGAGATACCTTTCTCACTACCTTGCTAGCAAGCTGAAGTTACTCATGTAGTTCCCCCCATCCTCACTGTCACTCATCCTCAAGCCACCCCCTTGCTTCACTAGTTAGTAAACTCTGGGAGAGGCCTAGGATCAAGGCCTTTGTCCACATATCCTCAGGAGGATTGGACTCAGGACCCCTTGGCTGCCCTTAACCTCAAATATGTCTCGGAGTCTTTACTCTCGCCATGGGTTGCATGGGAGGTGGTAGATTAGAATTAACTTGTCGGGATTCCAGTAACACCTCAATGGAATTAAAAATATAATTTCTTGGATTGTGAGGAAGACTAGAGAAAGGATTACAGTACTTGGATTACTGTACTCAATATTTGGGGTTACAATACAGATTGTTTTCTAGAGTAGGATGAATTTTTTTGAATTATTCTTTCTTTTCCTATTACTATGATGATTGTTGCATGTTGTAAGTTACAAAGCAGGTTTCTAAGGCTAATGTTGTCATTACTGTCATTAATCTCAACTATAAATTCCCTGTTTTTAGATTCTTTTACACTTACCTTTTTTTTTTTTTCTGGGACCAAAAACGTTATCAGTTAGCATACATGCAGTCCATTAACACTAACTTAATTCTATAAAAAATTTATTTAGTACTTCTAAATGAACTGGGATTCAAGAAACTATACACACATGTATTTCATATATATATATATATATGAATATATATATATATGTATATATATTCATTCATTGTTACCTAGTATTGGACACTGAGATGATTTTCCAGATACTCTACTTGAGTTTTCTGTGAATATTCACATATCCACGGCAATCATTTGTATTATAAAAATGGGCAATGGAACAGGATGTTATGCTTCTGTCTATTTCTATGTTCCAAGTCTTTTCAACTCTATGTTGAACTCACGAAATGCAGAAATTCCATTCCTAGAGCACCTGCAAATTTTGAAAAACCATTAATTTCAGATATGGTCAGGAAAATGTCTGCAAATGACTATTTTTATAGTTTTAACCCTAAATATACTATGCAATTTTTAAAAAATACTGAATTTAATAAAGCCTTAGGAGGTGCAGGACATTTTGGTGGCCTCTTAGGGATCTTAGGAATTTGAGAAGAACAAAACCAAGACACTGGAGATAGCAACCCAGGATGCAACAACCTATTATGATGCAAGGATGCTAGTGCATCTGCCAGAGGTAGCTTACAGGGAAGCAACAAATCAGAAGCAAGTAGAACTGAACAACACTCTCAGATTGACTGCTTGCAAACTTGTCAAAATAAAAAAAAATAAATGTATAAATAAATAAATATTGCAGGTGATATTTTTGATTTTCATGAAACTGGGGGTTCTCACAAAAAATTAATTAGGTTCTGAGGAAAAATTCATGAACACCAGAAGCCACAAACTGAACAGCAACTTCATAGGGTGTACTGTACATAATTAACAACAAAATTCATATACCTATGCCATGGCAACTAATGGACTTAATCCATAATTATGTCAAAATATGAAAATGTTATGTATGTTTTAGGTAAAGAAATTAGTAGACTGTAATCCATGTAAATTCACCCAGTTTTATCAATAGTATACATTTTCTGTTGCTATTTTGCTACTGCAGTTAGGGTCAGACAGGATGTTAATACGCTGGTCTTTTCTAGATTGAATAATACAAATGCACCCATTTGACATTGGACTGAGATTAGGTGGTCAAAAACAATTTTAGTTTTATATCTGGTGGCAAATTTTTTTCTTTGTTAAAAAATTCCTTTATTTCCAAAAATGACTAAATGAGTCTATAATTTAATTTTGTTTTAATGTATTTCACAAGCAAATGTAAATCATTTTATGATTTATAGTAAAAATTGTATGAATATGTTTGTGTATACATTTTATGTATATTTGCATATGAATATATGGCTATACTTACAAATATATAAAATAGAGTAAAATTGGGTAAAATTTTTATTTAAGTTTCAACTCTAAAATCAACACTTAAGTTAAAAATTAGTACTTAGGGTTTTTAGAGTCATCTTGATTTTAAACCTACCTCAGTAACCCAAATTGGACATATTATATACCTATTGACTGTGAATAAAGGAATGGACCAATGGTTGCTTTACTGTTTGGCTTTTGATCATTGTGACAAAATATTTAAAGTTAACAACAAAGAGGGAAGGGTTACCTTTCCTAGTGGTTTCAGTCCATTGTTGGTTGACTTCATTACTATGCATCAATGGTGAGGTAGAACATCATGGCGGTAAAAGCTGCTCATAAAGCAAAACTATTTTCTACATTGTGACTTGGTGTGGAGGGGACCAGAAAGAGGTATGGTTCCTAAAAAAATCCCCAAAAACATACTTTCTTAACTAAGTCCCACCTAAATTTTTAACACTTTTCAATAGCACATCAACTCTTATGCACAATCAATGCATAAGTCTTCATACTACAATTACTTTCCAAAAGTCTCACCTTTGAAACATGGCTTCAGTGGAAACCATGTCTTCAACATATGAAACTTTGGCAAGCATTTCAAATTCAATTGTAACAAAATAACTCATAGATTTGTATGTCTATTTTTAAAAACTAATTCCTTTCTTATACACATTTTATTATAGATTAAAATCTTTAATTGTAGCTTAAGTATTCTACAAATAAGTTGGTATATTTATTTTCTTTAGATTGGCCTAGAAGTACATGTTAAGTATATAACTCTATATCAGTATTTGGGTGTTTGGTGCATGAAGATGTCTAGAAATGCAACAAAGTTAAAATAAATAAAAATGAGTTTAGACAAAATGAGAAAAAAAGTAGAATGTGTGTTCAGAATGAAAAATTTTCTAGAATTACTACTACACTGTTTATATGCATATTATAATCAATTAATTGCTAAGTAAAATGGTCCCAATATACCTGATGTATAGTCAATACTTATCTATTAATAAAACTAATGTAATTTTCCAAAAATTCTTAATTTTTTGTTCAAAATGGAAAAACCAAATTAAAATGTTAGATACAGATGTCTAATACTTTTAGACCTGCAAAGATAAAATAAAATATAATTTGTGTCTGTTATCCATTTCAAATTAATGAAGAATAAGCTATTGTAAAATTTGCTAGGTAACAAAATATACATTTGTCACCAAAATACAAGATAAATAATTCATAAAGTAATTATAAAGTCAAATTAGAATATAAATAATTAAATGTATACTAAATTTTGATAATATTTTTGTAGATTTTTTTGAGATTTTATTTCCTTTTTTCATAAAGGTCAGTATTAGTTTATCATGTCAACTTTGGGAACCCCAGTAATAATACCTTCATAAATTGAGTGAAAAAGAATTCCGTTTTTTTATAAACTGCACATTATTGATATAATTTTTCCTTAATTGTGTTTGTAGAAATCAGTTGTGAATTTTTCTCTATATAAAAATATTTGACTTAATTAATATTAGATACAGAGTTGTTTTTTCAATAGATTCTGATAAGGTATAATTGTTAGCAACTTGTTTAAACTGTTTATTATAGTGGTAAACTTCATAACACAATTTCGATCATATTTCCTTTTTGTCTTCTTAATGTTTCAGAGTTATTATAACACCCTTTTTCATTCTTATACTGTAACTATGTGTGTTTATGAACATGTGTGTATATTTCTAATTGTTTTCATTAGCCTTTACACAGCTTTAGCTATTTTAGAAAATGTTTATAAGCACTAAATTTTAGTTTATGAAAATTTTATTTTCTTCTACATATTATAGGATTGTGATTATTTTCTTCTTTTTCTTGTTTGTAAATAATGTAATATAGAATACAGATTTCATTTTTTTTGTTTTTAAAGACAGATAATATTGTAATTTTCCCCAGATACCTATTTTAGTAGTATCATAACCAGTTTTCAGGGACTTATAAAAAAATAGGACACGGAGGATGCAATCCCTGCCAATAAAACACAGGAGAGCCAGAGTTTGGACATCAAGTTTTGTCAAGTCAGAGTCCAGAACGACGAATTTGTCTCCTCAGAGATTCTCCCTGATGTAGAATGAATTTACATCTGACATTCACTAAGTCTTTTCGTAACTCCATAGGGGTCACCTTTGAGTAAGACTTGCAAGGCATCATTTTCCCAATATGTCAGGCAGTGCTCTACCAAGGGTTCAAGGAAACTCTTCATGGTTTTCTTTCAACCTTCCTTTCTGCTTCCACAGCTTCTAGTGCTATGGTATCTGTGCCAGAAAATGCAGTTTCTCTGTTCTACGAACCTGATTTCTTCTTTGTTCCATTGAATTCCTCTGCTTAGCTAGAATTTGCCAGCTGTCATCAAAGGTGTGAAGTTTTCCTGCTAGTTTGTGATGGTAATAATAGTATTCATCTCATGCATGTTTTTCCTTATTTAGCTCACATTTGTAGCCTCAAAATCTTTGTATATTATTTCTGGTGTTATGGCTGCTTAGGTTAGGCCATTATGCCACAATGAGTTACTCAGTCGCAGATAGAAGTTAATGTTCTTTTAGGTGGTTTTGATTATGAAATTTAAAAGACTTTCAAAATAAATTTAAACCAGAAAAATTGATTGTGACTTACTAATAAGCATGCTAACCAAAATTAATAATTAGATGATTAATTCTATTGCATTTTTATGTTTCTTAGTATCCAAAATTTACATAATCCTCCAACATGAACAAATGAAATAACACTCTAATGAACTTCTAAATCTTATTTCACTGTATTACATCGCTGAGGAAAAAAATGTTTTCAATAAGAAAAAGCTTTCATACATTTTAGAAGCACACTAGTATGGAACATTGTATCTTTTCTGAATAGGGATTTTAATTTATATGTAGTAATTTGATTCACCTACTGAGGCACTAAAATCTTTAATAGAACTTGCTCTGCCATTATTATTCATAATTCATAAAGTGATGAAAATAGAATTATGCCTCACAAAGGTTAGCAGATAGATAAATCCATGCCTTAAAGAACTTACAATTCTGAAGTCCTTTCAACAAGCTCTCTGCCACCCACCCCTGGGCACTCATTAGAAAAAGGCAGGTTGTGATCTGTACTCAATTTGGTCTTAATGGTATAAAGAATTCCAACTGAATAAAATTTATAATTCAGAAAAGTATTTTAAAATTTAAAAACAACCTTATAGTCTCAAAGATCTACATTATCTTTTTAGGTTAAAAGTGTGACATAAATATTAACTGAACTGTTTACATATAGCAAAAAAGTACTGTTTTACCTCTGAAACCACAATATGTCAGTTTATAAAATACTGCGACCACAGCAGGGAGAAGAAACAGAAAAAGATATCTCTAGTACTTTAGCAATTGGACTGAGTGGAAGAATATAATTCTTGCCTGCATTTTATAGCATAATAGGGATCCTTTTCTCAAACTATGGTCATTGGGCACGTGCCTACATAGTCTTGTGCTCCTTTCACATTGTTACTTTTCTGCTTACTTCTATCATCAGAAGTAAATGCGATGAATAAGTTCAAATTTTTTGAAATTAAAACATCTTTATGCACTTTGCAATTATTCCAGCAAATTCATTTAAATGCATCCTTCACAGTAGGATAAAATGTACACACTTTTTATGTAAGAGTTTAAACAGGGAGAAATCTTTTCTTCAATTTGGTTCTATTCAATTGACTTCTAAGAAATCCTTTTTAATAATTCACAATTTCAGGATAATATGCTTTTCCATCAAAAATGTGTAAGTGGAGAGTCAAACCTTGTCTATAACTACAAGAAAAATAGGTCTACTTCAGAAACTACTGACCATATTTAAGAGTTACAGAAAGCAAACAGAGTTATGTCAAATTTTAGAGAATTGATGTTTCTTGGTCCAGTCTATTTCCACTGTCAGAAATGTGTTTAATGTTAAGTGCTTCATTGCTTAATGCAGTGTTCTTTTTTTCTTCACTCAGTGGTACATTTTTTTTTGTCACTGCCCTCCTCAATACAATCTTATTATTAACCAGAATTTTCTCATACCTCTCATAGCAAATCACAATCTAGTCACTTTTTTCACTCCAATACAATAGATTATTTACCAATAAAATTTGATTCATGTGAAAAGAATTTTCTTCTATAAAACTACACCAGTAGTTCTCACATTAAAGGTACTTTTTCTCACAGGAATCATTTGTTAATGCTGGAAATATTTGTGATTGTCACAATGAGGTTTTAAATTATCCAATATAGAATGTCAAAAGAAACAAAGCTGAGAAATTATAGCAAGAAAATTCTTTGTTGGAGCAACAAAATTTTTCCACAAACTTGTTGTGGGGAGACACTGAGTTTTACTTGTCAGTATGATATATTGGTATCCAATAAACTTAGGCAGTTAATTATATATGAGATATCATATATTCAAACTATAAATAAAGATTCAGCAATCTTACATAATCAGATCATATTAAAATTGAAATAATAATTGAGAATGTAAAACAAAAAATAAGAAAAATTTTAAGGGATATAATTGCAATTACAGGTAAAAGAGATCAAATAATTTAAGGAATAAATTAAAAAACAATGTATTTAATAAATTATCATCTGATACAGAAAGCAAAAGATGAAAAGATTTAAAGGTGAATGGAGACAATAAATTAGCAAAATGCCAAGAGGAAAATTAAAATGATGATAAAGTAAGATATATTATTGGCTTTGGTGAATAGGAAGTCATTGATCACTTTTGAGATAATTGCCTTGTAAAACTGAATAAAAGTGAAATATTTTAAAAAATGAGTTGAAAAATAGAGGCGTATGGTACACATCTTTCTCATGCTGAATAATACAAAAAAGAAAAACGATGACACGTGAATTGACAGCTGTTCATAAATAAGGTATTTCCTTTCTTGTAACTATGTTTAATCCCTATTTTAACATTTTTCAGAATCATGGAAACAGGTTAATGAGGAAAATAGGGCAGGAATTAATAAAAATTGAAACAATTCAAAGATTAATTGATGTATCCCAAATAAATAATTGTTAACAAAACTTACTACTATATTTTGGTGAGAGTATTAGTTAAAAATAAATACATATTAGCATGTGGAAAAAAATGAAAAAACAATTAGAAATGTTATACTGCAACATTTAATGAGTGAAATATCTGGCTATCTTTTTTTTAAAGAGCAGAATATATTTGCTGAGAGAAAAACAGTTTCTGTCAGAGAGAGAGACAGAAGGGGTCCTGAGTGTGTTGCCCTTGGCTATCTTTTAATGTAATTACTTTCAACTTGTCATGCATGAAATGTTTACTATAATCTAAACAAAATGCTAATACTCAAAATACAACACAAATGTCATGCAATGAAGTCCAAGACACGAACAATTTTCTTATTATTTAAAGTAAAATTTCAGTTTGTGGACTAATAAATGAATTGGGTATTAAAGTTATTTATTGTACTTCCAAAATGAAATAGAAAAGTTAATTTTTGTGTCAACTAATACTTAAAATATATTTTAAATTTAAAAACGTTGTACCCACTTAAATGTACTTATAGAAACATTCTGTAGGAATCTCATATCGACTCAAATTTAATGTTGTGCATTCAAATATTGCCACTGTTCTTGAATATTTAATTTGAAGAGCAATTGGAAACTAATTTTAAAAATGATCTGAATGTTTGTCTTCAAGGCATTTTAAATTTACAAATATGTATTTTGCAAAAACTAGGAAGTAAATGATAAATATAAATAAACTTTCTCCAATAGCAAGCAATAGAAAATACAGTTTTAGTGCATCTTCTGCTGTGTTAAACAAAGACGTTTTTCCATGCGACCAAGGCTGAGGTTTTCAGACATGCATGATACATGCAAAATACTTTACAGAAAAAGCTGAAATAAATTATGATAAAATTTATCGTATTTCTCTTTCATGTACTCTTTCCATACAACCTCAACCCTAGTTACTATTTCCTTGTTAGCCTGTAGGGAATATTTATATCCCAATCAAGCTAAAATTAACTAAATATTTCTGTGTAAAGGTATATACATGTGTCTATAAAACCAAATAAAATTAGAAAAAGCAGATAATGCATAACATGACAAATATTAAGCTACATAAAAAGTTTCATCAAATTATATATTTCTTGAATCTTAAACCTAACTGACTTAATTTTCTACTCAATTTTGATCATGGAGTAATCACAGTCTATTATTATACAAGTATAAACTTTATTTATAAAAAACCAAAGCAGATTGTTAAAAAAAAAAACTATTCATAGGAAAAACAGTATACCCATGAAGCTAAAGTAAACCTTTTTTTATTCTGTGCAGATACTTTCTACAAGAGAAAGCAGTGAAATTCAGAGAGGAAGCTGCGACCTCAGAGGGAACTGACTTTTAAAACTGTTTACGTTACTGGATGGTCATGCTTGAAAATTTGCAGTCTTTAAGGTGTTTACATTTCTTTTAGGTGTTAACATTTCTAAAGACATTAATATCTGTCATTAATCATTATGAATAATAATAATACACACAACAATAAAAATGTGCATTTATTTTTGTTGTAAAATGAGGGCTAAATTATGCAGAATAAATTTGGAGTGTATTCAAAAGCAATTATTCCAAATTTTATTTATGATTTGTCTTTTTTTTTTTTTTTTTTTTT